>JARQOD010010228.1:0-28145 GCA_033576555.1 Oophaga sylvatica | reverse complement strand
CCCCACCCTTAACTAACACGGTAGCAGTAGGTGTAGTGCAGCTTCCTTCCACAGCTCATGACCTTTCTCAGTTAACCGATGTCTGCAACTTTAGCCCCTTTCCTTCGTTCCTTCAAAAATTTTGTCCGAGCGGCTATCGGCCTCCTCAGACTTTTTTCTGCTCATTTCCGGAGTCACTTCCTCATTCATGGGTCTAGCGTCAAGAGTTCTGAGATAACAGTTGCAATTTCCCCTCTGTTCTTGACAGGAAATCTGCTCCCTCTCTCTAGCTCAGACTGAGCTCTGACAGGAATCCTCCACTCTGGTGTCCTGAGGTTTTCTCATCTGTCCCTCCCGTTGTCTGAGGTAAAACCAAAACTAAATACTGTCTTGTTAGAAGCCCACTGCTGCATTTCTCCCCCCCCCAAACCCCTAAACTAAAGGGGGCTCCCTCTGGTGGCTGGGGGAAATGTAAGGGAAAATGAATTCATTTTTTTTGATTACCTTTCTGTGCATCCCTGGGAACATGTGTACCAAGCCCCGGGGGGCCACACATCCCCTCTTCTGATATTCCAAAAGCTGAACCACTGACCCCTCAGTGCCCCCTTCGGGCCCCAGACCCCCCTTTCCTTGTCCCCTTCACCCCCCCAAAAATGAAGGTGCGTCAGCCCACCTTAGATTACTCCATGGAGCTGTTTTCACATACCATGAGGGGGTTTTAATTCAAATCCCTCATTACCATCCAAGATGTACGACATTGATGCACGATGCACAGCCATGCTAATGATTGTGCCGGCCCCATTGAAGCACAGCATACATTGCCCTTGAATCTACTGCGCCACAATGTGACCCTGAGAAACCGTGCCCCTTTCCCCATATGATGGTGACCCAGTTGTTGACCCAGTTGGAAAGTGTGAAGAGGGTGTCATGGCCTGCCCAAGGAGGGGGGTCAAGAGGTACGAATCGCACGGGGTTTACGGCAGGGCCGTAGATCCAAAAAGGTGTTAAAAAAAAAAAAAAAAAAAGGAGTTGCGGGAAGGGGTTGGCCAGACAGCAAATTGCAGAGCTGAAAGGCCAAAAAAAGCCCCCAAGTGGGGAAGAGTGCAGGGGGACTTTTTTGAAAAAAAACCACCAGAGAAGGTTGTCTGAAAAAAAGTCCCCAAGAACCTTTGCCGGGGAAAAAAACTCAAAATTTGAACACCATTTTCATCTTAAAATTTTATGAAAATGCACATTAAGCGGGACGGATACAAAAACTTGCTAGCACAGGGCCCCCGCTCGACTCAAGTTAGCCATATACGCTTCTGTTTCCCCCCCCTGAACCCCCTTTTTTCCCCACCAGCAACAAATGAGAGGTGTCCGAAAAGGCCCAAAAACAGTCAGGGAGCCCACAATGTTTATGCCACAAAAATGCCATCTAGGCCATCACCCCACCCTACACCATCACAACCCACTCTCAGTCCCTGGTCCACCGATGTTCCCCATGCAGCTCTCAATCCACTCATCCTACCAGACCTCTGAAGGAAAAGAAAGTAAAAAAGCCTCTCATCCGCTACACGGGTTTGAACCCTCATTGCAAAACAAAACCATTAGAGATGATCCCTTTCCCTTTTTGTTGAAAGCGCACGTTCTAAAACTATGACCTACGCGTCCCATGCTAGACATACCAGTCACCATTTTTTTTTTTGAGAAAAGCCTCCCTGCCCCCCCCAGCAGTAAAAGCCCCCTTGGGCCATGCAATGCAAATCATCAGTGGAAAGGCAAGGGCCCCTAGGCATGGGGCCGGGCCTTACTGTCCTAACTGCGCCTGGGTTTTAAGTGGGGTCAGGGTCCCAGGGGACAGGGTGGGGACAGTGCCCCCACCCATGTTTTGGGAACAGTTGGCTGTAGGCGTTTTTCCCTCCCCTCCCCTCCTCAGAAGGAAGCTCGTCCAGGTGGGGCCAAGCACGAGCACTCCCGCAATGGGGGTGTTGCACACGAGGTGTCCCCCCCATCGAACAGCTAGTGGAAGCTTCGCAGGGGGTTTTACAAATGTTTGTTTGGGGGGCAAGGACACACCGTGATTCAGATTCCTAAACTCCAGGGTAAAAAATACAGAGGATGACAATTTTATATTACAGGGGGATTTTTGTAAACTAAAGCTTGGGTGTAAATGGCAAATGGCTTTAATGGGGAAAAATGTGGGGTCACACTTGGTAGAACAAACAAGATGAAATTTGTGCTTAATTGTAAAACAGGGGGGAAAAAGTCACTGAAAAAGACCGGGTGGAAGTGGACAAAACCACTTTAGGGGCCCAATGTCAGGCAGCGCCCCCCCAAAGGGAAATAAAATAATGGGAGCATTAAAAGAGGGATAGATGCTCATGGGAAAAAAAAAATTTTGCCCCCTATCAAGCAGGGGGCGACCACACTTTGAAAAATTGGGGGCATTTTGGTCTCAATGTATAAGAAAGACATAGCTGAACTGGGGGGGGGCAGAGAAAGCGCCAAGGTTATTAAGAACGGGGGGTCTCAATACCAACGGTTATACACTTTGGGGGTTATTTTTTAAAAAACAGGCTTAGGGGTGACTTTATTCAATGTATAAAATGGGGGACAGAAAAAAACCTTCTAATCTTTTTCTCTTAAACCTGTGGGGACAAGGGGCATCCTCTACTTGGGAAAGAAGGTTTCCCTAATCACAGAGCAAATTCTTTACGTAAAGCAGTGAGTGTGGAACCTCTGCCGTCTAATGTTTTAATGAGTTTTTCCTTCTAAAATTTAAAAGGGACGGGTTTCTTTCTGAAAAGTATAAATTACGGCTAATTCACTTTTCCTAGACACTCGTTGACCGGGAGCTCTTCCGTATGTGGAGTCGGAAGGGAAATTTTTTTCCCCCCAAGTAGCTTACTTTTCCCCCCTTTGGGGTTTTTTTTTTTCCTTCCCCGGTAACTGTTAGGGCGGGTTGGGGTGGGGAAGGGTTGGATAGATGGATTTTAAATTTTTCCAAAACCTTAAAATATATAACCGTCCCAATACTTGCATCGAGAAATAGAGACAGGGGTGGCATAACTCTTGAGCCGGAAAGGGGTTAATGTAACGGCCGTAATTTGTGACGGCCAAACCCTGGCAAAACTCCGACCATACCTTCCGGGGTCACCCTTGAACCGGGGTGCAGTGCTTTTTAAATTACGTATATACTCATGTATAAGCCAACCCCCTAATTTGCCCAAAAAACTTGAAAAACGATTGACTCGCGTAAAGGGGGTGTAAAATGCCGCCTGTTTGGCTCCCCATCCAGCTCTGTCGCCCCATTCCCTCTGTGCCCCCTCCTCCCCCCATTACCTCCCCTGTCCGTGCTTTCCATCCTCCCCATCCTGCCCGTGTCCCCCACCAGCTTGCACTCCCCTTTCTCCTCTTTCCCCCCCCCTCTGCCCTGCCCCATCCCCCCCGTCCTGCTCCGTGCTCCCGCCCCCCCCGCCCCCCCGTGCTCTCCGTCCCCCCCCCCCCTTTTCCTGTCCGGCTCTCCGCCCCCCCCCGTTCTGCCCGGCTCCCCCCCCCCATTCTGCTCGTGCTCTCCGTCTTCCCCCCCTCCCCCCGTCCGCTTTGCCCCCCCCACCCCCTCCATCATACCCCCCTCCCCGTGCCATGCTAAAATCCCCCCGGGGAATCCGCGTTCTCCCCGGGGTTCCTGCAGCTCCCGGGGTGAGGGTGACTAATACCGCTCATTTAACCTGATATGGGGGCCACCCCCCTTTGGAATGGCGTCGCATCCATATTTCTGCCGAAATGACGGAGGGTGGTATGATTTCCCGCCACCGGACCTGCCCTGCATCCCCCCCCCCGCGGGTTTTTTTGCCCTAGACCGTGCAAAGCCGGGGGGGGTTTTTTCAGCAAAAAAAAAGTGCTGAAAATCTGGCTTATACCGAGTATATACGTATTCGGATTAACAACCCCTACATAAAGTGCAAAGACGTGCTGCACATCCGTCGCCACCCTCTCCTTGCATGCAAAGGCAGCAAGCACCAACTCCCCAAGCACCGCCTAACATCGACGTTGCAACAAGGTGAATCCACCATGCACAGGTTTAAGGGGTGTGAAAACAGGGGCGGCTGTAATGCTTTTTTGGGGGATCAGGGGGGGGTTTTTTTTAGGGCAGCATGGAGTTGTCGGGTGTGCAGGTCAAAGCTGAAAGACCTCTGTAAAGCCTCGTGTTTGAGGAATGCACATGGGTGGTAAAACGCAGCGACGCCACATAAGCATGAGCACCCCCCTTTTTCTCTCTCTGCAAATTTTTACGCACTTAAGGAAAAAAGGGTGAGTGGGATGAACGAGGAAAGGGAATCTTGATGACATTCAGCCTTTTCTCAGGGAACTGTCCGGGGTGGGGGGAGGGAGAAGGGGAAGAAGGGGGGGGGATGATTTGTAGGGGGGAGGATGCTTTGGGGGGCCAAGACAAAATGGGGTTCCAAAATTTAGGTCCAGGTTTGTGCATTGGGGGATTTGTTTGGGGCCCAAAGGCTCCTCCCTGCCCGGGGGTGCACCTGACACCGGGGAAAATTGGCCCACATGTTAATTATGCCCGCGGATCCCCAAAAAAACCCCCCCGCAAGTCAAAATGAGAAGGTAGACACTGTTGGCCGCATCCTCGAAAAACCCCTATAAAGGCAAATTACAGAACCAGCCACGGAAAACCGAGCAAATTGGGAACAAACAAGAACCTGGAAACCGTTTTTTTTTGAGCATTTTCCCCCCAAAACGCAGCGGGGAGGTTTGCCACAGCCGCCTGGGAAATGGGGAAAAGGTGTTTTTTGTCCACACAGCCGAATGGCGTTGGGACAGGGGGTTTTATGACCATGGTGGTTTTTTTTCTCACAGACACCTCCCACCCTTAACCACAATCTTTGCAAAGACAGGAGACGCATTTGCACTATGGTTACTTTTTTCTTTCCCCCCTACGTGTTCCCCCCCCGCATTTCCCCCTTGACTACGGCCTTAAACTGGAACCGGGCTGAATTGCCCCCCACAAAAAGTCTTCCGGGGGCCCTTGCCCCGCTGGTATGTGCGATCAGAAAGATGTTTCAGTGCTGGATCAACCCCAAAAAAAAGATGGGGTTCGACAAAAAATTTTTTTTTTTTTAACCTTTTTTTAAAATGAACCATCACGATTTTAAAAAGGTTTTTATGCCCCTTTCCCCCTTTTACACCTAGGTTTCCCCCGCAAAATGGATGTTTGTTCACTCCCCTCGTGCTGTCACTTCCCAAAATTCCCCCATTTGTACCGGGCAACGTCCAGCCTACGACTATTTTTCCCCCCTCCCTTTTGGGCTACCCCCTTCCCCCCCCCCCCGGGAGGGGGGCACCACGTGGGGCCCGGGGAAAAATGCCGGCCCTGAGCAGGGGTGGGGGGCCCCCTCGGGGTCAAGGCCCTCGCACGGGGCCCTCTAGTACCAAAAAATGTCCGAGGGGGGGAGGGGGCCCTCCCAGTCCGACGCCCGGGGGTACTATGGGGGCCCTGTGCCGGGGGGCCCCCCCACGAGTCCGACCCCCCCGCTTCTCAGGGCCCCCCGCACTTAATACTTACCCCCCTGCTCCAGCGCTGTGGAGTCGGGGAGTTAAACCCCTTTACGGGGCAACAACAAAATTTTTTAATGATCGATGTTTGGGGTTTAAAACTTGCCGGGATAAATCGCCTAGTAAATGAGATTGCCTGTTTTTGACTTTGTCTATTTTTTTGGTTTTGCTTGTTCAAGAATCGAATGGGTCTCTTGTTAGGTGCATATACATTCACTATTTGCAGTTTTCATGGAGAAGAATTGGTAAAAAAACCCCCACGCCCGGGGTATGTCTTTAATGACTAAAAAACTTTGCCACAACCAGTGTAATGACCACAGCCTTTTCTTTTTGACAGGCTTGTACATGGAGAAAAATTCTTGTGGGGAAGCCCCGGTGCGTTCGGGGCCTTTTTAAACCCCCTGGGGAAACCCAAATTTGGGGCACGGTTGGGTTGATTCCTTCCATCCGCATCCCTTTAAAAGGGGGTGTTGATCCCCCATTGTATGATAATTTTTTCATCCTTACAATGCAAATCAGAACAGAAAAAGGAAACAAAAAAACAATGGAACCAAAAAAAAAAAAAAAAAAAAAAATTTAAAAACACCCTTACAGTTTCCTGGAGGACCCAAAAACCGGGGTTGGTTTTGTCTCACCTTATAGGGGGAAAAAGGGGGGGAAAAAAAATTTTAGGTGGCAAGTTCCCACAGTGACAAAAATAAACTGAACTAGGGTCCCAGTATTCATATTCAGGAAAAGGAAATTAAAGTAAACATAACAACACCATGTAAATTGAACTAAGAAAAAATCTTTCTAATCCCGTCCTAAATGCGGTTTCCCCATCAAAAAATTTTTAAGGGGAACTTCTGACCCTCGGGGGGAGTGTAGATGAGGTAGTTTTTGTCCTTATCCAACAATCTTGGGGGGGAAACCCTCAATGAAACTCTGAGCTCTCTAACTTTAGGGGGCAAATCCGAAGGACCTTTTTGGTCCTTGCCCTTTTGGGGAAGGGGCTTGGAAAATCTTTATAGGCCTGGAGGGGAACCCTCTCTTCGAATTTAAAACTTGCCTTTTTTTAAAAAAAAAAAATGGCCGGGGATGGCCCCCCCCCTATTTTTCCTCGGGCCCCTTTCGTAGGGTTTAGAAAAATTTTTACTTCTTTTGAAGGGAAATTTTTTTTGAATTTTTTTATTGTAATTTCCCTAACCGACTGGAAAAAAATTTTTTTTAAAAAAATTTTCCTTTGGCCCCCCCGTAATTTTTTTTAAAAAAACCCCGTTTGAGGAGAAATTTTCCGTTGGGTAAAAAATTTTTCCCCCCACCTTCCACTTTAAAAACTCAGGGAAGCCATTTCCTTTAGGGGAAAAACCCGGTTTTTTTTAGAGCACACTGAAAGGCTGGAAAAACCCCTGAATTTTTCTGTTTTTTCCCCTTTGTATTTTTTTTTGGGGGGGCCCAAAAGAAAAAAAGGTGTTTTTGGCCCCTTTTTGGGCTTTTTTTGGTTTCCGAACCTGTGGGGGGGAAAGTTCCGCCGGGGGTTCCTTTTTTTTGATTTGAAGGCCTTTTGGGGGGGTGCGGGGGGGAAGGGCCCCCCCCCCAAATTTTTTTTTTGGGAGGTTTTTTTTGGGTTTTTTTTTGGGTTTGGGAACTTTTTTTGCAGTTTGAAGGTGGATTTGGGGTTTTTTTTTTTTTTTGGGGTAAAACCCCTTTTAGGGGCCAGTTTGGGGGGCACCCCCCGGGTATTATGGTTTTAAAAAATTTTTTCCCGTATTTTGGGGTTTATTTTTTGGGGATGAAAAATTTGCCCCCTCCCGGCCAATTTTAATTTTTTTCAAAAAAATAATAAACAAAAAAAATTTAAAGGGTCCAAAACCAAACCCAAAAAACCCCCTTTTTCCCCCCCCCCCCTACCCTTTTCCCTTTATGGGATTTAAAAAAAGGGGGGCCAAAAAACCCCCATTTTTTTTAAAAAGTCGGGGGCCCCCAAAGTGCAAAAGATACCTGTTTTTTTGGACAGTGTTCAGCCCGGTTCAAATTTTTTTTTTAGTGGCTCCCCTGCCCCGCCCTTCTGATCCGGCCTTTTGAGGGGGTATAGCGCTGTTCTTGGCAATTTTCCGGGTCTGGTCCACAGTCCGGGTTCCCTTGCCCTTCAGTTTTTCCTCAAATAAAGGTCCCCTCGGTGTCTTTCTTTCCTTTTCAGGTGCCACATAGAAATGTCCAGGGGAAATTTCCCTGTCCCCCTAACCTACCCCCCTATTACAGCAGTCAGAATCACGGCACTGGCGTAAATCAGCAGGAAAATGCAGGAGTCTGTATCCCCCGCCACAGTTGCGCTGTTATCCTTCACACCCCGCAGACAGAAAGCCGGCAGACAGCGGTTTTACATTGTGCCTTACTGGGGGGGGGGGCAAATAAAGTCCCTCAGTCCAATAATGACCTTCAATCAATCCTGGCCCCAAATTTAAAACCCGCCTAGCACCCTGTCTCTTCACAGGGGGCAATGATGTGGGGTGATGTCCCTCGGCTTCTGCTGCCCCAAACAGCTGCCAAATTTTTAAAGCTTATTTCTTCGGTCCTTTTTGACCAGAGTCCTGCTTTTTGTTTCCAAATGGGCACCCAACTTCAAAATAAAATACGGTTCAGACGGTTTTTTTGGTTAACCCTATGCACCCTATTTTGAACTTTAGAAGTGACTGTGGGGCTTAGAGTGTTGCTGCCTACAGCTCATAGCCAAGGCCACCCCCGGGGTTTGATGGTTATTTTGAGGCTACCTGGATGGGGGCCGACGGGCAAGGTAATGTTTTTGCGGGCCGTTGTTTTAAGGGGATTGTCACAGCGGCAGTGACCGGGTTGGTGGCCCTGTGCGCCAAAATAAAAGGTGAAATATTTACGGGGGATGATGGCAGTTTGCAGTGTAGGTATTCGTGACGCCACCCTCTGGTATTGCGGTGGTGACCACTGACCATCAAAGCAGTGCAGATCCTCTGGGACAGATGGTAATGCAGCACAGTTTGTAACGTCTCCCACAGGCGAGACTATGTTATCCCAGGGCAGGAAGACGTTGTAATGAAGTTATGTTGCTGGAAAATTAGCAAAGGTAGTGTGCGTTGAGGGAAGAACTTGAGGAACAGTCAATTGCAGTTTCCACAGCTTTTACTCGCACTTCGGGGTTCCGCAGTACAGATCCCCCGTTTTGGTGCCACGCTCTCCAGGTGAGGAGTCCAGCCAACCAAAGGTTATGTAGAACATATAGCAAAGCTCCCTGTCAGTATATGCCTTCCGGCCGTCGCACTGGTTTATTTCCCACCCCTTTTTCTTCCTTCAAGCACCTCGCAAAAGGCAGTGTCACAGTCTATATGCTGCGGATCTCCAGGACAACGTTACTTTATGATTTTTCCTTGATCCAAAAAATTTCCCTTCCCGGGAGAAGGTATTTTGCGTTTGTGGCTGTCATCCCTAAAGTACACAGCATCGGCTTGATAGTGATTCATAAACTCTGCCACAACTCTAGGTGACGAGTTCTTCTGAAAACCTGGATTATCCAAGTGGCGAGCCATCCGCAATGTGCCCACCTGTACTTACAGCGCATCTGTGCTCTCCTGAGAACCCCTTTTTCCCCCTTTCCATGAACCCCTCTTGTACACCTTGCTGCCGGGCGTGCTATATGAACTAAACAAGTGTGGGATGGATACAGTGTTGCCAGACATGTGTAATGTTCCACCTTACTAAAGTTGAAATTACCACATCTCTGGCAGAGATGCAGTCCTCTGTCGACTGAATCCTCTGGGTCGCCAACCAAACTAAAAATTATGGGAGTTTGGTCAACAACTTATCAGGTTATTTGTGAAAGTCTCCTAAAATTTTTGCAGGTCGCATGGCCCTTCTCCCATTACGGGTCTTTTCCCTGCCCTAAAGGTGGGTGCCCCTTTGTTGCACATCTGATTCAAGATTCAAAGAAGCTTTATTGGCAGACTAAATAAATACATATTAGTTTTGCCAAAGCAAGTGTACAAAAGGGAATAGGGATAGGTACTGTAGGGATGTTGGGTAGGGCTGTAGGAAAGGTGGATGGGGCGATCCAGGATGAGGGCTGTAAGACAATGGTTGGGGCACATCCAGGGGGGGGGCATAGAAGTCCAGCATGGGAAGGTGGGGTGGGGATGGGGGAATCCGGGGGGGGCATAGAAGTCCTGGCATATTTCTCTTTTTCGAGTCTATGACATTCCTCACATACCGCGCTGCCTTCTCCGCTGCTCTTCTTTTCCCCCAGCAGGTAAAATCTTTCTCTTCCTCCCTTCATGGTGATGAAATCGGGAAAAGAGTTGTTAGACTCTCCTGAAGGATGTCCCTCACGTGAGTATTTGGAGCAGTGTAGCATAAAATGGGTTTCGTCCTCTATGGCCTCCTGGTCACAGTGTTGGATATCTTTCCCCCAGGGCTTGAGAACTTCCTGTGGGCGGCCGGGTCGATGGTCAGACTGTGGGCACTGAGTTATATCGGCTCAGGAGTTTGGGTCTTGGGGTCCAGGAGTTTCTCCAGGTATGGGGCCTCGTAGTCTCTCTGTAGACTCCGGACATGGTCGTTTTCTGTGAGCTAATGAGTCCCTTTTTTCCAGTCACGAATACCCCCTCCTGGCCTTGTAACTTTTCCTGATTACGGCTTTTGTCAGGTTGTTCTGATTGGTGTTCTGGTCAGGTTGGGTTTGGGTGGGCTGTTCCGAGGGTCCTGGTTTTTTTGTTTCATCTACATTGTCAAGGCTTTATGGTGATGGAAGCTTGGATTGCTCCATGTAGGGGAGCCCGGAATGACAGTGGCCTCTTTAGAACCGTTAGGTGTAGAGGGAATTGGCCAGTCAGCCCGGCAAGCACTGTTGGAGGTGCTCCGATGGACTTGGAGAAGAATTTTTCAGAATTCCCGGTGGAATTTTCTGTTGAGCTGGAATCCCACTTTGACCCCTCAGGGAGGTGTGAGGACCTCAACTTCGCGCCATACAGGAGGTTGGGGGATGACAGAGTCAATTTTTTAACCAGACCCTACTGGTGGCTTCAGAAAGGGAGTTTCCTTCGGATCCAAGAAGTTTTTACAGGCCTTTCTTTCAGGGGTCTCTATGGCTTTTTGAAAACCCCTGAGGGAATCTCTAGACCCAAAGGTATATTTGTCCATTCCTGTAAGGGCGCAGTTGTTGAGGACAAATGAAGGGTGCTGGTCTGATTTTCTCTTTCTCCCTCTGAACACCATGATGTTGGTTTTCTTTAGGTTGACCGGTAGTGCCCAGTGGAGCTGAATTTCTCTTAAAATTTTCATGTTGTCTTGGAGGCCTTTCTCGGTTGGTGGCAGAAGCAGCAGGTCATCTGCATACAGCAGGAATTCACCTGGGCGTCGTGGGGGGTGGGACCTGGTGTTGTGGAAGATTCCGAGCGGTAGCCAGCTCGTTGATGTAAAATGTTGAAGAGCGTTGGACTTTCAGCTCCTCCCTTTCGACATCTTTAAATAAGATTTGAATATGTCATCAGGAATATACAGCTGTACTGTCTTTATACAGTTCACTTTCATGCTTAGAAGAATTGGGTGTTAGCCAGACTGGGCCTCTTGCTAACAGTTTTTCGCCGTAAATAGATACGGAGCAGAACAATTCACACAACAATATCTACAGCTGGACTGTAGTTATACAGTTCACTTTCCTGCTTTGCAGAATTTGGTGTTAGCCAGACTGGGACTCTGGCTAACAGTTTTTCTCCGTAAATACATACGGAGCTGAACAATTCACACAACAATATCTACAGCTGGACTGTAGTTATACAGTTCACTTTCCTGCTTTGTAGAATTGGGTTTAAGCCAGACTGGGCCTCTGGCTCAACAGTTTTTTCTCCGTAAATAGATACGGAGCTGAACAATTCACACAACAATATCTACAGCTGGACTGTACTTAGACAGTTCACTTTCCTGCTTTGCAGAATTGGGTGTAAGCCAGACTGGGCCTCTGGCTAACTGTGTTTCTAAGTAACTACTCTAACACAAAAACAAAAGTCATAAAAAATCAAAAACAGCGAACATACCATGAAATCCGGCCCTCACCAACACTGTCTGATGACAAATGCACATCTAGCAGGATGCGCAGCCTCTACTAATAAAGGCAAAGTGCAGTACAGGTGCAAACTACTGATAAAAACAGCCACCCCAGCACCTATCATGGAGGGGTTGGCTGCCTAGTAGGAAAAATGCACATTGATAAGACTTGCATAGGACGCCAGTCACACAGATAAGTGTAAGGCAAAGTGTCTGACCTATTAATGACGCCCTCATATTAAGAGGCGGCGCTCAGCACTGTAATCTGCAACACACAGGGACAGACACCCAAATAACTAATCCAACAGAGCAAGAGAATTGCGAACAATCCCAAACCTTTATTTAGGCCAAACAAAAAGATCCATAAACAAACACCACACTGAGGATACAATAGAAGAACACAAATGCAGTTCACTTGGATCCGCAGCAGGGCAGTGGTACTCTGTACCGGCCAGTGTGTTACAGGGGGATGTGTTCACAGCGGCACTGACCCTGTTCCTGGCCCTGGGGGGCGAATAAAAGGGGAATATGTACAGGGGATGATAGAGTTTGTTAGTAAGGTTTTCGTGAATTCACCGTGGTATCTGGTCAGAGGTGACCTGACCAGTGCTGCAGTGCAGATCCTCAGATGGAGACTGATGCTGTGATGCAGCAGAATTGAAATAGCTTCCCACAAGTGAAGCTTGTCTCAGGGTAGTGACATGGTACAGGAAGTAAATGGTGCTGGAAGATGTAGCTGAGTGGTCTGTGTGCAACAGGAAGGACTTCAGAAGACACAGTCAGATGCAGTTTCCAAAGCTTTCCTCCCAGTTTTTGCAGGCAAAGTATCCAGGGCATTGACTACAGATGGTGCGGTAGTCGGTTGGCCTGAAAGCAATTTGGAACCCCTTATTTCAGGTGGGATGTGATGTCTCCTTTCTAGCGCTGTTCTCTGAGGCACTGGCTGCTATAAGCTCCGTCCAAGTTCCTCTCTCTCTGTCTCTTGTCTAGGTGGAACTTTAGAATCATAACAGGCAGCTGTAGCCAGCTTAAAGAATGACTCAGCTATGGAGTCTCCTACTCACATGTGCTGCTGCTGATTTGTAGAAGAGTCCTAATTGGGACAGAGGACTGCTGTCTTCTGTCCTCCGGATTCTGCTGCTGGTTATACATTCACCCACTCATCCTCCTCAGACTCCGGGGTCTGGTTTTCTGGTTGCCAGACCTGGGGAATGAGCTCTCTATAGCCCCCTCTTTTCATCATTTGTATCCACACTCCTCTCTCTCGTGTCCTCCAGCCACACTCCTCCTCCCCCGCCAGAATGTTCTCGAGGAGCTCTCCTGAAATAAGGTGTTGGATCTCCCCCTTCTGGTACGGAGTATGAAAGGTATATGCTGTGTAACCTGTTATAGGGATCCTTTCTTGATTTCAGGCATGACATCATTACCCCCTGAGGGAGTCAAGGTCACTGTGGCAACCAAAATCATGTGTGCCACACACTTGCAAGCGTGGCCGGACTACAAAAACATACAATAGCCCTCAACAGGTCCGGCGTCAGCACCTGGCGCACACGGCAAGTGCAGGTTCACTGAGCAGGTGGGGGGGCCGACTCATGGGCAATGGCACTGGCACAGGGCCCCTCATAGTACAAACATTTGTCTCTGATGGTGGGATGGGCCCTCTTGCCGTCAGATGCATCGGCGTACTATGAGGGGCCCTGTGCCAGTGCCGTCGCCCACTATCGGCCACCCCTGCTTGCTAAGGGCCACAGCACTTGCAATACTTACCACTCCATACTCCACCGCTGTGACGTCTTCCGCGTTTCCGACAGTAATGTTAAGGTTACAGAGGGAAATTACCTCACGTCTGTACTCCCTCTGCCTAAACAGTCCAAGTGCAGAGACCTGTAAGATGGCGACGCTAAGGAGGGCAGAGTAGAGCAGTGCACAGTGCACATTTGACCATAACACACTGGAGCAGCAGCCATGGGGCCCATCATATACAGAAGCAGCAGCCATGGGGCCCATCAATACAGGAGCAGCAGCCATGGGGCCCATCATATACAGGACATTCTCAATGGCAGATCTCAGACTGGAGCAGCATCAATGGGGCCCATCATATACTTAAGCATTTTAAATGGGGGACATCAGACACTGGAGCAGCATTTACGTGGCCCATTACACCCTGGAACATTAAGACTAAGTTCACACGTTCAGGAATATTTGCGTTTTTTTTTCGCGTTTTTCCGCGGTAAAAACGCGAAAAAAACCAAGCTTTAAAGGGCATCCTATACATGTTAAGATTCCGCATGTTTTTGGCCACATGTTTGCGTTTTTTCCGCGAAAAAAACCTTCGGGAAAACATAGCAACATGTTCATTAATTTTCGTAATCTCAGGGAAATCGCCCCATAGGAATGCTTTGAACTGCTTATTTTTCCGCTGTGGCTATGCGGAATGAAGCGGTTTCATGTGCGATGGTACCCAGGGGTCTGGAGGAGGGGGAGACTCTCCTCCAGGCCCTGGGTACCAACCCTGGTAAAAACAATAATTTAAAATAAAAAATAATGATTTCTACCTTCCGCGGCCCCCGCAGTTTTCCCCCTCTAGCACGCTCCTTTCCCAGGAGTCCCTTTGCGAGAATCACCCAGATGACGTGCGGTCTCGCGTGATGCACTCATTCTGGGTCTGCGCAAAGAACTCCGGGAACGGGAGTTGCGGGAGCGGCTGAAGGGGAAAGTGGGGGGCTGCCGGAAGTTGAGAAACATTATTTATTTTTTTTTTTTATTTTTAAAATTGATCTCTTTACTATTGATGCGGCACAGGCGCATCAATAGTAAAAAGTTGGTCACACGTGCAAACCTTTTTGACTGTTCCCAAAACCTGTCAATCATTTTCCCAGCGATGCTACAGATCGCTGGGGAAAACGCTAGCATCTGCGCTAATTACGCTTGCAAAACGTAGTTTTGGTGGGAATACGCAACAAAAAAAAATGCGTATATCCCGCGGCAGAGAATTTGCGGGATTCCCGGGCGGAAATTTCCGCGGAAAATTCCCGCAACGTGTGAATTTTACCCCTTATAATGGGGCCCATATATATGGGCTTAATTTTGACCCTCATACACCGGAGCATCATCCATGGTGGACCATCATATACTGGAGAATCATATGGGGTTCTTATTTATGGGGCATCATATAGGCTAGGAGCATAAATATGGGCCTATTCTGTTGGGAACATTATAAGAGGCTCATTATTCGTATGGGCACTATGTTTTTGGCCATAAACTGAAGGAGGAATATCGTCCGGTTTTTGAGCAATTGTAGAATTTACAATAGAATCACTCATGTAATGCAAGAAGTGAAGTATTTGGCTTGTACAAAACAGAATTTTTTTTGCCGTACGGAATCATGAATTGTGTATGTTTAAAGAGGCCAACTGACACCTTGGCCCTGGGCCCACAAAAACGGACCCAAACCCCCCTACCCCCCCTGTTATGTTTTGGAGCTGAGAGAGCAGGCAAAAACGGCAATACCCAGAGAGGTTGGAATCTACTGGATTGCATACCTGACTAACCACCACAACTAAAGGAAGCCGTGGAGCGTACCTACTTGGTCCTAAACCCCTCGTCACAGCCTAAGAAGCTAACACACCTAAAGATAGAAAGAAAAAAACTATCTCCCCCGGAGCAATCCCCAAAAGACATAGGAAGCCCCCAAAATGTAATGGCGGTTAAACAAGAGGAAAAACAACAGACAAAAATAGTATGAGCAAAATTTGGGGCCCAATCTCCAGAAAGAAAAGGATAGGAAAGGGGACTTACTGGGAATCCCCAAAAAAACCCCCAAAAAGTACCAACCCACTAATTACAAAAACACCTGAACACAAAACCCACCACTTAAATTATTCTCTGGGTAACAAAAAAGCCCCCAGACACTGAAAAAACGGAAAAGGCAAATAACAAATAACAAGGCTCGACAAACCGAGAGGACCCAAGCCCCCGGAGGGGACCTGCTGCCCCCCACAAGGGTACAGGAAACAAAAGCAAAAAGCAAGCACAAAAATACAAGAGGAAAAAACTTTCGTTAGCGAAGATCAGGCAAAACACAGCAAGCCCCAAGAAACCAGGAACCAAAGTTGAGACAAGAAAAATTGATCACCGGCAACCCTGATGGGGGGGAACCTCCCTATATAAGACCGTCGTAACCCTGACGCCAAACTTCACAACTTCATTGAAAAGGTTCAGTACGTTTGTAACCACCAGAGGGCCTCCCGCCAAATTCTTTTTAACACATTCACAACAGTAAACCCCCCCTGAGGGGGGTCACCGGAAAACCCCACGTGGGCAACCATTCGGTCAGGATGAGCTCTGTGGAAGCACGGATCAGTCTCCTACATGGATGTCGAAGCAAACACCCAAGAATTGTCCCCTGACCTAACCTCTCACTTAACCAAAAAGGAGTTTCCGTCTAGAAAAAACGAGAATCCAAATTTCTCAACCACAAACTCCAGATTGCTTTCAACCAAACAAAGGGGCGGAGGCGCAGCCCCAAAAAAACACTGGCTCGACAAAACTTCTTTAATAAGGACTTGTTTGGGAAAACGTTATGGATCTTAAATTCCCAGGAAGAAGTAAACAAAGGAAAAGGATTAAGAATCTCCATGACTTATAAGGCCAAGAAACTAGGCTTAAACTTAGGAATGCAACCCTCAAGGGATATTTCTTGAGGACAACCACTTCAAACCCCAGGGGCCATCAGTCCTAGCCGGGTGGAACCCTGGCCTTCTCCTGAAGAGGACAACTCTCCCACTAAACCCGGTCCCAAATCTGCTGCATACGCTTCACAACAGAGGCAACACCTGGGCAGACAGAAGCTTCCGTCTGTCCCGAAGAAAATCGAGGGTGAAACCCCAAAATTGCAGAAAAATGGAGACATCAAAGGGGCAGAGCTAGCCCTATTATTAAGAGCAAACTCCGCCAAAGGCAAAAAAAAAGCCCAATCATCTATCCAGCAGACACAAAGCATCTCAATAATCTCCAAGCTGGTTTTTCTCTCAGTTTGTCCATTGGTCTAGGATAAAAGCCGAGGAGAAAGACAATTAAAAAACTAAGTTTTGAACAAAAAGCCTCCAAAACTGGAAACAAACTGGACTCCTCTGTCAGACACAATGTTCCAGAATCCGTGAACCGAACCACGTGTGAAAGAACAAAGGCACCAATTCAGAGGAGGTAGGCAACTTAGGTTTTCCCCAAGATGATTATCTTGTGCCATTACCTATCACAAATCACCCAAAAAGGGTCATTCTCTGAGAAACAGGGAGGTCTGAAATGAAATCCATAGAGATTGGGTCCATGGTCTCTTGGGCACAGGCAATGGCAACAACAAGCCACTAAGCAGAGCAAGGCTGGAGCGGAGCAAGCCCCCGCAGGACTGCACAAATTCCCTGACGCACGAGACAAGTAGGGCCCACCAAAAGGACCGACTAACAAAGTCTCTGGTACCAAAAAATTCCGGGATGACGGCCAACGCGGAACAATGAATTCAGACATCACACCTTTTTCCACCGGTCTGGACAAAAAATTTTCCCCAATAGGGCACGCTCGGGTTTATCTGTTGTGAATGGGTTGAGATGAGTTCTGAGCAAGCCTCCCTCTGGTGGTTACAAGCGGTACTAGGAGGATTGTAAACTGGGAATCAGGTGTTACTGATTGGTTTTAAATTTTAAGGGAACATTTTCCCTCAGGGTTACCGGGATCAATTGTTCTGGTCTGAACCTTCTTTCCAGTTTCCCTTGTACCGCTGTGTCGTGTCTGCTCTCTGCTATCAAAAAGGGACAATTTCTTATTTTGTGTTTTTGCTATATTTTTGCATTTGGCCTGCATTTCTGGGGGCCTTCAGGGTCCCCTCCGGGGCTTTTTGCCCTCTCGTTTAGTCCAGCCACTGTGTTTTGTACTTTGCTTTTTCCAGTTTTTTTCAGTGGCTGCTGTTTGTTCACCAGAGAACTAATTAGGTGGTAGAGGTCGTGTGATCTCAGGTGATTTTGAAATTAGTAAGTTGGTGTTTTTTCAGGGTTTTCTGGGATTGCGTAATACCCTTCCTGCCTTTTCTATTTAGAAAGTTTGGGCCCCAGCGTTGCTCATACAATTTTCTTTCTGTTCAGTATTTCCTCTTGTCAAACCCCACCATTACATTTTTGGGGGCTTTCTATTTCTTTGGGGTTCTGCTCCCGGGGCAGATAGCTTTCCTATTTCTATCTTTAGGTGTAGTTAGTTTTCCAGCTGTGACGAGGCGCAGGACCAACAGGAACGCTCCACGGCTGCCTCTAGTTGCGGTGGTTAGTCAGGGAAGCAATCTCATAGATTCCAACTGCTCTGGTGTATTTTCTTTTTTGCCGCACTCCTCAGCTACCGTAACATAACAGTATCACCGGCCATAAAAAATTGTATGGACTCACAAAAAGGGAAAAAATATTTTGAAGGAAGAAAAGTTGCAAGAATTTTTCTGTTTTTTTCATTTTTTTTTTTTTTTTTTTTCCCTCTGTATCTCTGGGTGCTGGGGAGGATGTTTTCTCCCAATGGAGTTTCACAGTTGTCCCCGGCCGTGTGGATACTTGCCACGAGTTCAAGTATTGCTGCAATATCTTGCTGTTGCCTGTTGTGGAACCTAGGGTCCCCATGCCAGATTTGTTTTTTAGGGGATCAGCTAAGTTTCAGAATTTCAAAAAAAATTGTAATTGTTTTTTGCCTTAAAATCTAATTCAAAACGCAGGCGCAGTTCAAATTACATCTCTCTCCTGCGCGGCGATCCTCAGGGGTTGGGCTTTTTCCTGAACCTGGGGATCCTGTTTTGAGGATGTTGAGCATTTTTTCCCGGCTTTGGGGTTAATTGTACGATGAGCCTAATGTCACTGATCAAGCTGAAAAGCCTTGTTGGCATTAAATCAGGGGCTTGATGACGCTGAGTTATACGGGCAGAGATTCCGTAGGTGGGCAGTCCTGACCAAAAGGAATGACGACGCTTTTGGCGGCCCTTTTCCGGAAGGGTCTGTCGGATAATGTAAAGGATGTTATGGTGGGATTCCCTGTCCCTCTGGTCTCAATGATTCTATGTCATTGGCGATTCAAATTGACAGACGTTTGGGGTGAGCGGAGAAGTATGCGTGGGTTGGGGTTGCCTTGTGAGCCAGCTGCTGAGCCCATGCAGTGTGATGGAGTGGTTGTCTGGGGCACAGCGTCATGAGTTTCGAAAACGCAATGGGTTATGTTTCTACTGTGGTGATGCCTCCATGCTATTTCAGTCTGCCCTAAGCGGGGAAGACATTTGCACGCTCAGTTGTCTTGGGTAGTGTTTTTAGACTAAGTTTTTATTAACTGTCACTCTGATATGCTCCTGTCCTCATTTTCTGCTCAGGCTTTCGTTGATTCTGGGCAGCTATTAACCTGATGGATTATGATTTTGCTAAGCGTTGTGGGTTTCCTTGAAAACCCTACAGAAGTCTATTCCTTTACTGGGGATCGATTCTACCCCTTTGGCTGAGAATAAGCCCCAGTTTTCTACTCAGGTGATAATGAGGTTGAACCTGATCACCAGGAGGCGGGAAATTTTTTGGTTCTATATAATCTGCATGACATTATAGTGCTGGGTTTCCCTTGGTTACAGTCCATAATCCTTTTTTGGGATTGGAAATCTGTGTCTGTAACCAGTTGGGGTCCCAAATGTGTTAGTGCCAACACTCCTGTTTTTTCTGCCCCCCCCCAGGCTGAGGAGTTCCTGACTTTTTGTTTGATTTTCTGAGGGTTTTTAAAGCGAAAGTAAATCTGCATCCTTCCCCCCAAGGGATTGGGACGGGCGATTGAATTATGCCGGGTATAAATTTCCCTAAGGGTCCCCTTTTTTTAACTTGTCTGTACCTGAACATGACGCTATGCGGTCTTATATCAAGGAATCATTGGAGAAGGGTCATAACAACATCCTCTTCACCCTTAGGGCCGGTTTTTTTTCTTTGTGGCCAAAAAATGGTTCATTAAGGCCGTGTATTGATTATCGTCTCTTAAAAAAATTTACTGGAAATATCAAACCCGTTAACCCTTGATTTCTGACCTGTTTCCGGGTGAAAACGCTACGGGTTTTACTAAGCTTGACCTCAGGGGGGCGATAACCTTTTTCGATTAAGCACGGGGAGAATGGAAGACGGCATTTAACACCCCTGAAGGGCATTTTGAGTCCTTGTGATCCCTTTGGGCTCACTAATGCTCCTTCCCGTCTTCCAGTCCTTAATAAGACATTTTCAGGGATTTTGTGGACAAGTTTTTGATTGTTTATTTGGATGAATCTTGATTTTTTCTAAAGACGGGACTCCATGTGAAACATTTCGAACTGTATTCCAGATTTTGGAGAGAATGCTCGTATTAAAGGGGGATCAAAGTGTCTTTTTGGGACAAAAAGATCTCATTTTGGGATTCATTTTGCCCCCCATCTGTTTTGAAATGGACCGGTCAAGGTTCAGGCCATCTGTGTTTTGGTCCACCATTCATTAAAGTCTTCAGAGTTTTTTTGGGTTTTGCCATTTTTTTCGAAATTATTGGTAATTTCTCGGTTATTTGTTAAACCCATTAACTGATTTGCCAAAAGGGTTCGAGTGGTAATTTGGCCTCCTGGGCAGTCTCTGCTTTTCAGGAACTTAAGCAGAGATTCACTTCTGCTCCTGTTCTACGGCAGTGATGTTTTCTTGCCATTTCAGGGGGGAGGTTGATGCCTCTGAAATGGGCAGGTGCCGTTTTTCCCAAAAAGACCAAAGACCTCTAAAAGTAACCCGTGCCTTTTTTTTCGAAAATTTTCTCCTACGAACGAATTTATGCCCGGGGGTAATCGGGAGTTATGGCCTTGAAGGGGGCTTTTGAAAGTGGAGACATTGGCTGGGGGACCCAAAAACATCAGGTGGTGGTCCTTACGGACCTAAAAAACGGGGTTATCTGGAACTCCCCAAGCGACCCAAATCCTAGAAGGCAGGGGGGCCCTTGTTTTACATAACGTTTTAATTTTGGGGTTTTTCCTTTCTTCCTGGCACTAAGAAGTAAGGCGGATGCCTCTCGAGGAGTTTCCTTGCGGACTCTCCTGAGCTACTGACCCCTTGTTATTTTGAAGGAGGGTGTAGTTTTTCCGCCATCTCGCCCAATTGAGACTTGCTCTGGGGGTGTCAGGGGGGATGGGCCCCCGAGCGCGGGCCCTGTTGGAAAATTGTTTGTCCGGACCATGGAAAAAGAGTTATGTTGAGATTCATTGTTCCCATTGGCGGGCAACCCGGAATTTTTTGGTACCAGAGCTGGTTAGTCGGTCCTTTTGGTGGCCTCCCTTTTCTCGCGATGTCAGGGAATTTGTGCAGTCCTGCGGGACTTGCTCTCGCTCCAAGCCTTGCTCTCGCTCTAGTGTTTTGTTGATGCCCTTGCCTGTCCCAAGAGACCATGGACCCTATCTCTATGGTTTCATTTCGACTTTCCTGTTTCTCAAAATGAAAACAACTGGGGAATTTTTGATAGGTTTTCCAAAATGAACACTTGTGCCATTACCTAAAATTGCCTTCCTCCTCTGAATTGGTGCCGTTGTTCCTTCAGCACGGGTTCGTTTACACGGCATTCCTAGAACATAGTGTCTGACGAGGAGTCCAGTTTGTTTCCAATTTTGGAGGACTTTTTGTTTCTAAAAATGGGTGTTCAATTGTCTTTCTCCTCGGCATTTATCCTCAGACCAAGGTCAAACTGAGGAACAAAACCAGACATTGGACTTACTAAGATGCTTTGTGTCTGCTGATCAGGATATGGGTGTTTTTTTGCCTTTGTGGTTTGCTCTTAATAATAGGGCTTACTCTGCCATTTGATGTTCCGTTTTTCTTAATTCTGGGTTTTTACCCTCGTTTTCTTCAGACAGACGGAGGCTTCTGCTGTCCAGGGTTGCCTGTTGTTGAGCGTATGCAGCAATTTGGGACCAGGTATGGAGAGGTTGCCTTCTCTCAGAAGGCTCAGCGGTTTTGCAAAACCCATAGGACTATGGTCCTCGTTTAAAGTGGGGGACTTGGTTGGTTTCCCCAAAGAATATTCCTATGAAGTAGAACTCCTAAATTTAAGCTAGGTTCATTGGACCTTAAAATCATGGAGATTATTAACCTTTTCTTTTTCGTTTGCTTCTTCCAGGGACATTTTGGTAAGTTCACACTTGCGGAATTGCCGCGGAAATTTCCGCGGCAAACCGCACTTCTTTCCCCCAGGAAAAACCCACGTTTTTGTGTGCTATTCCCCCAAATAATAGCGTTTTGAAAGGGTAATTAGCTTGCAGAATGCTGCGGTTTTTAGCGATTTGAGCACCTGGAAAACTGTTGACAGGGTTGGCCCCGATAAAATGTTTTTTCAATGTACCAACTTTTTACTATTATGCCCCCCTTTCGCTCAATAGTAAAAAATCTAATGTAAAAATAATAAAAAAAATAATAAAAATGATTTCTCCCTTCCGGCGGCCCCCGCCCCCTTCCCCCCGCCTTCGCGACGCTCCCGGCAACTCCCCCCAAGGATGTTTTGGGGGCAAATCACACCGTGACGTCATCTGCGAGACCGCTATGCCCTGGGGTTCTTGAAAGGGGATTTTGGACCGAAGTTGCCGGAGCGTCGCTGAAGGGGGGAAAAGGCGGGGGGCCGCGGGAAGGCGGGGGGGGCCGCCGGAAGGTGAGAATACATTAATTTTTTTTTAATTTTTTTTTTAACCCGGGGAATGGTACCCAGGGGCCGGGAGGAGAGCCCCCTCTCCCCACCCCCCGGGGGGTACCACCGACAAACCGCTTAATTCCAAAAAATTAAAATGAACGTTCTTTTTTTTTCCCAAAAAAGCTTTTTTTTCGGGAAAAAAAAAACCAACTTGGGCCAAAACATGCGGAATAATTTAAAACATGTATAGGATGCTTAATTTGTTTTTTTATCGGTTTTTACCGCGGAAAACCCGGAAAAACGCGAAAAAAAGAAAATTTTCCGATCGTGTCCCTTTTGCCTTAAGATCCATAACGTGTTCCACAACCTTTTTGAAGAGGTTTTTTTGAGCCGTTGGTTCCCGCTTCCTCTGACCCGTTTTGTTGAGGAAAAACGGGGTAGTGGGGAGAAAATATTGGTTTTGTTTTTTCTAGACGAAAACTCAGTATTTGGTTAAAGGGGGGGTTTATGGTCGGAAAAATTTTTGGGTTTTTTCTTGGACATCCATGTAGGGGACTTTTCCGTGCTTACATAGAACTTCCCCGCCCCCGGTTGCCAAATGAGGGTTCTGACCCCTCCTAAAGGGGGGGGGACTGTTTTGAAGGGTTTAGATATTTGAGCAGAGCCTCCTTGGTGGTTAAAGGGGGACTGTGGGATTGGAAGACGGAATCAGGTGTTACTGAGGGGCTTTTTAAAGGGGAACATTTTCCCTAGGGGCCGGTGAAAATTTTTCTGGTTTAATCCTTTTTTTCCGTTCCCTTTGTGCTGTGTGTGTCTGATCTTGCTATCAGATAAGACAATTTTTATTTTTTTTTTTTGCTATTTTTTTTCTTTTTGGCCGCATTTTGTGGGGGCCTTAGGGCCCCCCGGGGGGGTTTTGCCCTTTTTAGTCACCACTGTGTTTTTTATTTTTCTTTTTCAGTTTTTTCAGTGGTGCTGTTTCGTTCCCAGAGAACAAATTTTAGGTGGTAGAGGTCGTGTATCTCGGTGATTTTAAAAATTGTAGAGTTGGTGTTTTTCAGGTTTTTTGGGATTGCAGTAAGACCCTTCCGTCCTTTTTTTTTTTGTATTTTGGGGGCCCCAGCGTTTGCTCAATATTTCTTTGTGTCAGTTTTCCCTTTTCTAACCGCCATTTTTTTTGGGGGCTTTCTATTATTTTGGGGGTTTTCGCTCCGGGCAGATAGCTTCCTATTTCTATTTTAGGTGTATTTTTTCCGGGTGTGCGAGGCGTCTAGGACCAAGTAGGAACGCTCCACGGCTGCTCTAGTTGGGTGGTTGTCAGGGGGCTGAACTTAGTTAAAGCCTGGTGTATTTCCTTTTTTGCCTGTCCTCAGCTACCGTCATAACATTTATCCCCCTGACCCCCTTTTCCCAACCATCTCAAAAATTGGGGGGGATGGCGGGGGGGAAAAAACTACACCTCTTTCAAAAAAAAAGCGGATCAGATAACTCAGGGGGTCTGAAAAGGAAACCCTCGATAGGGCATCTGCCTTAACATTCTTGTGCCGGGGGAAAAAGGGGAAACCACAAAATTAAAAAATGTGAAAAACGAGGCCCCCCTGCCTGTCTGGGTTAAGGGGCTTGGCTGTTCCAGATAAACCGTTCTTAGGGGCCGGAGGCCCCCACCTGATTTTGGCCCCTCCAGCCAATGTTCCACTCTTCAAAAGCCCATTCAGGCCCCTAACTCCCGATTCCCACGTATAATTACGTTCATTTTGGGGAAAATTTTCGAGAGAAAAAGGACGGGGTTTTTTTAGAGTCTTTTTTGGGTCTTTTTGGGAAAAAACGGCCCTGCCCCAATTTAAGGCCAACCCCCCCTGAAAGGCAGAGAAACATCGGGGTCCGTAAAAGGAGCGAATGAACTCTGCTTAAGTTCCTGAAAGCAGAGACTCCTCAGGAGGCCTTCACCACATAGAACCCTTTTGGAAATAGTCAAGGTTTAACAAAACAGAGAAATAAAAAAATTTACGAAAAAATTGGGGAAAACCCAAGAATCTCGAAGACCTTTAATGAAGTAGGTGGCCCAACCAGATGCCAAAAACCCTTTACAGGGTCCATTTAAAAAAAAAGATGGGACAAAATGAACCCGAAATGAGACCTCTGTACCCAAAAAACATTTTTATCCTTCACAATAGTTCCCTCAAAAATGGAACCAGTCCGAAAGTTTCATATGGATTCATATTGGAAAAAATCAAGAACATCCAAATAAACAAACAGAAATTTATCACAAAAAAACCCGAAAAGTATAAAGGCTGGAAAAAAAGAAGGAGAATTTTTGAGCCCAAGGGCTCACTAGGTCTCAAAAACCCCTCTGGGGGGTTAATGCCCTTCCATTTACCCCTGCTTAAGCGATAAGGTTTTTCACCCCCCGAGGTAAGCTTGGTAAAAACCAAGAGCACTTTTCACCCGGGAAAAAAGGTCAAATCAAGGGTAACGGATATTGATATTTACATGAATTGTTCAAGAGACGATAAAAATCACGGCTTAAGACCTCCTTTTTTTGGGCCCCAAAGAAAAACCCCCACCCCGGGGAAGAGGATGTTTTATAGACCCTTTTCCAATGACCCTTGATATAAGAGCATAGCGCCAGTTAGGTACAGACAATTAAAAAGGGCGACCTTTGGAAATTACTCCCCGCACAATTTTTACGGTCATAGCCCTAGGGGGGGAAAAATCAGATTTATTTTTGCTAAACACATCAGAAAAATCAAAAAAATCGGGGAAAATCCTGAGCCTGGGAGAGGCAAAAAAAACAGGAATTTTGGCATTAAAAATTGGCACCCCAAAGGGGGACAGACACGGTTTCCCCCAACCAAAAAAGGTTTTTGAGACTGTAACCGGGGAAAACCAGTAAAATTTTGTCTGCAGTTTTTACAGCACCCAAATTTGCAACTCCCCTGAATAGGTTAACCCCCCCATATCACCAGAAGGGGGGCTTCTCACCAAAGGGGTAGAATCAATCCCCAGTAGGGAATAGATTCCGTAGGGGTATCAAGGGAAACCCAAATTTTTAGCAAAATCCTCAGGTTAAACTGTCCAGAATCAACAAAAGCTGAGCAAAAAAAGGGGACGGGCAAATGGGGGGACCGTCAAAGAAATTTAGTCTGAACACTACCCAAACAATGAGCGTGCAAAACGTTTCCCCCCCTTTGGGGGAAATGAAATAGCATGAGAGGCGTCACCACGTAAAACAAACCCTTGGTTTTCGAAACTCTGCGCTGTGCCCCGAATCCCCTATACACGCATGGTTAAAGCGGTTCACAAGGCAACATATCCCCGCATACCCTAGCTCACGCAAACGTCTGTAAAATTTAAAAACGTAAGACAAGAACATGAGACCAAGGGGCAGGAAACCCCCATAACATCTTTTACATTCCTAAGACCCTTCCGAAAAAGGGCTGCCAAAGATCTCTTTCCTTTTTGGCAGGATGCCCCTTTGGGGAATTTTTACAGTATAACTCAGCGTCCCAACCCCCCGATTTAAGCCCTTTTTTTTTAGCTTGATCAGTGACTTAGGTTTTATAACAAAACCCCAGAGCCGAAAAAATGCACGACATTACTAAAAAAAAGGGCCCCGTGTAGGGAAAAACCCAATCCGGGGGTCGCCCGCAAGAGAGATGACATTTTTAAAACCCCGCTGCGCGCGTTCCTGGGGGCTTGGGTTTTTTAAAGGAAAAAACAACTTCCGTTATTTTTAAAAATTAGAAATTTAGCTCGATCCCCTAAAAAAAAATTTGGGCAGGGGGGTCCTGGGTTCCCAACCGCAACCCTGAAGGGGGGGAGCAATCTTAAAATTCAGGGCAAGCTGATACAGGCCAGAAACGTGCAAACCATTGGAGAAAAAAAAATCCTCCCAGCATCAAGAAAGAGAGGGAAAAAAAAAAAAAATTTGACAACTCTGACAATCCTTTTTTTTTTTTTTTTAACATTTTTTCCCTTCTTAGTCCATATAATTTTTTGGCCGGTGATATGTTTTTGTTTTGGAGCTGAAGAACAGGCAAAAAAAGGAAACACAAGGGGTTGGGGAATCACTGGGGTTGCAGTCCTGACAACCCCAAAACTAAAGGGGCCCCCGGAGGGGCCTCGTTTTGGGTTGAGCCTCTCACGCCTGAGAAATAAATACACCAAAGATAGAAAGAGGACAACTCTCTGCCCCGGAAAGATCTCCAAAAACTAGGAAGCCCCCAAACATGAAGGCGGTTAGACAAGAGGGAAAAAAAAACACAGAAGAAAAATATGAGCAAACGTTGGGGCCCAATCTTCCGAAAGAAAAGGGTAGGAAGGGCACTTTTTGCAATCCCAAAAAACCCTAAAAAAGCCAACCCATAATTACAAAAACACCGAGATCACCGACCTCTACCACCTAAATTGTTCTTGGGTAACAAAACAAGCCAAGCAACTGAAAAACTGGGGAAAAGGGGAAAAAACAAAAACAGAGGGTCAAAAAAAAGAAGGGCCCAAGCCCCCGGGGGCGCCTGGGACCCCACAAGGGTGCAGGAAACAATGCAAAAAGCAAAAACCCAAAAAACAAGCAGGAAAAATTTATCTGTTAGCAAAGAGCGGCAAAACCAGCAAGCTTCCCCGAGAAAGGAAACAAAGTTTTGACAAGAAAAAATTTTACCGGGGAAACCCCATGGGGGAACCTCCCTTATAAAGACCGTCTGAATCCGATCCCAAAATTTACAATCTTCATTGAAGGTTCATACGTTTTTAAAACCCCAAGGGACTTTTGCTCAGAATTCATTTTAACAATTTCCCCAACCCCCCCCCAAGTTGAGCCCCAAAAAAACCCCCATTTTTCCCCCGTAAAATTATTATAAAGTCAATTAAGGTTGCCAATTAAGTAAGAATGATTATTTGTTGGCATGAAAAGGGGGTGTAGGGGTTTTCTGTCCTCCATCCCCCCCACTTTGCTTCCCATTGACTTTTTTTGGGGTTTGTGTTTGTTGACCCCCGATTTTTCCGTATTTGGGGCCATTTTTCTCGCCCGATTTGCGAAAGTCGGGTTTGTGAAACCGACTCGCCCAAAAAGGGAAATAGCCTAATAGTTCTGACCCAAAAACAGAATATCATCACCGTGAGGCTGAAAAAGAGATTAGGCCCTCAGATAACGACACTGAAAAAAGCATCACACTGGTTGTGAGCAAGTCACTTTTTCTAGTTTGTTCACACAAGAAGCATATTTTTTTAAACCTTTACAGCAAGTACCCCCTGTAACTATATAGCCCCCCCGTTTTCCCCAATCTTGATGACCTTTCCATGTACCCAAAAATGTTTTTGCAGACTCTTGAAAATTGATATGAGATAAGAAGTAAAAATCCTTTTAATTTTGGGGCTATAAAAAGGTACAACAAAATAAGAACAAATTAGAAAAGAAGAAAAAACATTAACCCTTTATATCACTTTTGGGGGGTCAATAGAAAGTGAGAAAAAAGAACTTTGGTTATCTGATTGCAGTCTGAATTGATATGGTGTTTGTGCCTGGGGGAGACAGCGATAGTACGTTTTTAAAAAAGAAAGAATAAAGGCGTGGGAATTGGATTCAGGGGGGGAGAATTGCGGAGCGAAGTGGACAAGGTCCTTAGCCAGGTTTTGCTGCACTATTTTGGATTGTAACCCGGGTGGCTCCAGGTTTTCGGGGCCCCGGGGGAAAAAGGGCTCAGTGGGCCCCCTTTTTCAATACCACAATTTAGAGCTCAATACGGCAGAGAAATATAATTTAGTATAATGCCAAAAAATTCATTTTTTTACATTACATAGGATATTGTTGTAAAAAATTCTACAAACTCGAAAGGACAGTATAGGGATTAATTTTTGGGGACCCATAAGGTCCTACAAATAATGGCCCCTATATTGCCCCA
>JARQOD010010227.1:0-28147 GCA_033576555.1 Oophaga sylvatica | reverse complement strand
TTGAGGGGTGCAGTTTTTATAATGGTGTCACTTTTGGGTATTTTCTGCCATATAGACCCTCAAAGTGACTTCAAATATGAGGTGGTCCCTAAAAAAAATGGTTTTGTAAATTTTGCTGTAAAAATGAGAACTCGCTGGTCAACTTTTACTCTTATAACTTCCTAACAAAAAAAATGTTGTTCCCAAAATTGTGCTGATGTAAAGTAGACATGTGGGAAATGTTATTTATTAATATTTTGTGTCACATAAGTCTTGGTTTAAGAGAATAAAATTCAAAATTTGAAATTACGAAATTTTCAAAAATTTTCGCCAAATTTCCATTTTTTTTCACAAATAAACGCAAAAATTATCGACCTAAATTTACCACTAACATGAAGCCCAATATATCACGAAAAAAACAATCTCAGAATCGCCAGTATCCGTTGAAGCATTCCTGAGTTATTACCTCATAAATGGACACTGGTCAGAATTGCAAAAAATGGCCAGGTCTTTAAGGTCAAAAATAGGCTGGGTCATGAAGGGGTTAAACAAACAGTTACATTTAGTGCATCCCACAATATTAAATAATGCAGCTGGAATCTCTCTCACTACTGCACATAGGCATTCGAGGCACACCGCCGCTGCCGTTGCTTTATTTATTTGTAATGAGCGCGGTGGCGAGTCGTCGTTAGATGTACAATCCTATTATCTGGCAGAACATTTCCTGAACATGTAATCCGAAAACTTAAAAAAAATAATGATATTGCACAAAAAAATAACCATGTGTCAGTATGTGTCACATTATCCATTTAAAAGGGTTTACCTGACCTTGGGAAATGATTTATCAATTGAAAAGCCTCCAAGGAGCGGATTTCTCTCCCGTCTCAATGCTGCGCTGACATTCCTAGAAAATAATAGGTTTTCTTGGAAGGAGGAATCCTTCAGGAACCAAAGTTATAGACTCAGAATATCGTTTAGAAAAGAAAATGTTTGTTGGATCCATTTGAAGGTTTAACCAGTTTGCCATTTGCTGCAGAAGAGTTTGGTGTTTTTGCCCATTGTTGTACTGGATGGGCAAACGAAAAAAGAGGCGATACTTGCCATTACCTGGTCACATTATCTATATATAACAGTACACAGACAGGCCTCAGTGATATAAGGCGGAGGCTCCACAGGCGGAAAATACTGATGAACAACTACTCCCACACCTACCACCATAAGGGGCTTCGGCTTAGTATTATAGATGTACACGGATAAGGTACAATTTACATAGATGCTTGTAGGGCACCATGCCAGCTTACAGTCTATTGGTCATGCCCATACTATTAGATCAGGTGCACTGCCAGCACTATATAAGTGCATCCCATAGGACAGACCTTGATGTAGGTTGCGTGTATTTTTGCCAATATGTCAACTAATACATGATTTAGCTTTATGGGATTTAGCCAGGTCTCGCAATGACGATGGGGGAAATCAGGCATTTGCCCTTGTTGGGTGCACTTAAATCATACTGGTCAGCCCACCTAATCTAGTAACTTTAATAATTAAAACCATAAACTAATATATTTTATTTTTCCAATCTGTATTTATTTTCTGATGATAGATTGTTCATTTAGTTTTATTTTCTGTATATGGTTACGGCTATTAACAGTTTAGCATTTAGAGATATAATATACAGCAGTCACATGGACAATATGAGCTTTTAGACTAGAGATTATTCCCTTTACTTCCATGTGGAAGTAATCTAGGCATGTTCTGTGATCTGTACAGAGATCACTGCGCAGGGCGGGGTAGGAGGAAGTGGTGAGCCGTGATCGTCACCTATTGGAAATGGTTTGATCTTGTTTTATCTACATATAGGTGCAGGGGCGTACATAGAAATCATGGGTCCCCATAGCAGAAGTTCTAATTGGGTCTCCTCCCCAACAACAAAAAAATAATTCATATTTGCCAGAGTCACGCATATGTCACAACTTTGCAGTCCTTACTAAGTAATTTTCTTCCTACTGAAGCCCTAGATTCCCCTTTCATTGCACCCATACAGTATAATGGCCCCCACCTCACCACAACTGTATATGCCATGCTCGTAGATTTGATCCCTTGAGCTTGTGTTCTGTGGTCGGCTTGTCATTCTGCCGAGCCACAGGAAACACACCTTTCTTTGGGTGCTTGGGTTCTGCTATTCTGGCTGCAGTCTGTCTAGCTTATCACATGTGTTTTCATTCTTCTGGCTATAACCTTTTGGGTGCAGCCTAATATTCTGTCCCCGAGCGGGGTTTCCTGCTGATGATAGATTCATTTAGATGTTTTGACATTCTATTGAAGTTTAGAGCCAGTCTGTGAGCATTCAGCTAATGATTTTCTCTTTGTTGTTTCTTTGCACCTATCTTCTGTTTATCTTTAGGAAGTAGGCAGAATATTTGTTTACAGTACTTGCTTTAGTCTTTGTTTGGTATTTCGTTATTTACTTTACTCAATTTGGGATTCTGTTCTTTGTTTAGCACACGTCTCCTCTTGTAGGTAATTCATACTCTGCCCTCTGGTTCTTTAGGAGGAACGTGAAGCAACTCAGAGGCCGTTTAGGCAGGTTAGGTTTAAGTTGCCATTTCCTAGTCTGTGGTTAGGGCTATCTCTGTACCCGCAAGAACCACAAGGGACTGCGGTGCCAGGATACCTAGTTTGTACAGGAACTGTCAGGGTCAAAGGCGTTTTTTAATGTATGACCTATTAATCCCGAGTGACTTGCTACACAGACATAACAGTATAATGGCCCTACTATCCCTCCAAGCAGTATAATGGCCCCCACAAAGCCCTCCACACAGTATAATGGACCACACACAAACCTTCACACTGTATAATTGCTTGCGTACAACATAAGAGCACTTACAAAGCCCTCTATCAAGTATAAAGGCTTTCATATAGCCATCAAAATATTATATTGGACCCACATAACCTTTCATATAGTAAAATGGGCCTCATAGTCCTCCATATAGTATACTGCATCCCACAATCTATATTGTATATAGCACCCCATAGTCCTTCATACAGTGTAATACACTCATCATAGTTTGCCATATAGTATAATGCACCCCATAGTCCTTCGTATAGTATAATCCACCCCACAGTCCTCCATATAGCATACTACACCCCATTATCCTCCATATACTATACTGCATCACATAGTCCTCCATATAGTATAATGCACTCCCTAGTCCTCCATATAATATAATGCACTCCATAGTCCTCTTTATATCATAATTCACTCCTCATAGCTTTTCATATGGCATAATGCACCCCACAGTCATCTATATAGTATGATGCACTCCCCAGAGTCCTCCATACAGTATAATGCACCTCATAGTCCACCATATACTGTAGTATAGCGCACCCCCAGAGTCCTCCAAATAATATAATGCACTCCACATATTTCTCCATATAGCATAATAATCCACCTTATAGTCTTCCATATTGTATGATGCACTCCCCATAGTCCTCCATACAGTATAATGCACCCCACAGTGTTCCATACAGTAAAATGCACTCTCCATAGTCCTATATATAGTATAATGTACCTCATAGTCCTCAATACAATATAATACACCTCATAGTCCTCCATACAGTATAATGCACAATGTACTCACTGATTTAAAAAAAATAAAATGTAAAACTCATCTCTCCTCCTCATTCTGCAGTGAGCATTCTGAAGTGCCGCACATATCAGCACATATCAGTGCAGCGGGCGTCATCTAGTGACATCATCGCATCTGCTGCACTGATATGTTAGACATCGAGGGAGAATGATGAAGGACGGAGTGTCAGCTGACGCTTCCTCTCTCATCATAACTTTCAACTGTGTTGGCATCCAGGATGCCGATACAGTTGATCGCGCAATGATGGGCTAGCACTGGGCCCCCATAGCAGCCATGTGGCCTGTCGCCATTAGCGGTACACCACTGCATAGTTGTATAGATGTCTGTGATGATAATAGGATGATTGCTGAGAAATAATCTCCACAGAGCAGGGAGCCCCAGCCTCTTATTATTTTTATTTATTTTATTTGCTTATATAGTGCTAATAATTTCAACAACACTTTACAAACATCATCATCACTGTCCGCACTGGGGCTCACAATCTATATTTTCTATCAGTATGCCTTTGAAGTTTAATAGGCTTGGTTGCTAAGAATGAACAAACTGAGTATAATCTAATAAACTAATCAAATCTATTTAAAACTTTCCAAATTTGCAGACTCTAGCGAATCCACATTTTTGGAAATTCAATTATTACGTATTTATATGGGCAGAGAAAGCATAAAAAATCAATAATACATCATACTCATCTAGCCTTTTATATGTACTTGTCGCTGGAGTTCACTGATGGTCCTCCACTTGCTCGCTAAGGCACCTTCTCTCTTTCTGGACTGGTCTCCTCTGCACTCTTTGTTGAGCTTCCGGCGCTGACTAGGAATCGTCGCATAAGGCCTCACAATGACATGGTCATGTGGGGCCATGATGTCATGATACTTTGAAGCCTAGAACTGGCAAAGACTGAGGAGGAGACCAGAGCTAAAGAGGGAGCAGATGCCTTAAGAAGCCAGGGGAGGACCGGCAGGGAGCTGTGGCGGCAAAGTCAGGTGAGAGGTAAGGTGAGTATGATATTTTACTGCTTTATAAATGCTTCCTGGTCCATCCATTCATTATGCTTTGAGGTAGGTGAACAACAGAGCATTACAAATTGCTTTTTTTTTTAAGTGAATCTGTCAGTAGTATCAACCCTCCTAAGCTGTCTATATGGGCATGTACAGTCATGGCCAAAAGTTTTGAGAATGACACAAATATTATATTTTCACATGATCTGCTGCCCTCTGGTTTTTATGTTTGTTTGACAGATGTTTTTATCACAGACAGAAATATAATTGCAAACATATGAGTAACAAAAGCTTATATTGACAGTTATAATGAGTTAATGCAGCAAGTGAATATTTGCAGTGTTGACCCTTCTTCTTCAGGACCTCTGCAATTCTCCATGGCATACTCTCAATCAACTTCTGGACCAAATCCTGACTGATAGCAGTCCATTCTTGCACAATCAATGCTTTCATTTTGTCAGAATTTTTAGGTTTTTGTTTGTCCACCCGTCTCTTGATGATTGACCACAAGTTCTCAATGGGATTAAGATCTGGGAGTTTCCAGGCCATGGACCCAAAATCTCTATGTTTTGTTCCCTTAGCCATTTAGTTATCACCTTTGCTATATGGCAAGGTGCTCCATCATGCTGGAAAAGGCATTGTTGATCGCCAAACTGCTCTTGGAGGGTTGGGAGAAGTTGCTCTTGGAGGACATTCTGGTACCATTCTTTATTCATGGCTGTGTTTTTAGGCAAGACTGTGAGAGAGCCGATTCCCTTGGCTGAGAAGCAACCCCACACATGAATGGTTTCAGGATGCTTAACAGTTGGCATGAGACAAGACTGGTGGTAGCGCTCACCTTGTCTTCTCCGAATGAGGCGTTTTCCTGATGTCCCAAACAATCGAAAAGGGGATTCATCAGAGAAAATAACTTTACCCCAGTCCTCAGCAGTCCACTGCCTGTACCTTTTGCAGAATATCAGTCTGTCCATGATGTTTTTTCTGGAGAGAAGTGGCTTCTTTGCTGCCCTCCTTGAGACCAGGCCTTGCTCCAAGAGTCTCCGCCTCACAGTGCGTGCAGATGCACTCACACCTGCCTGCTGCCATTCCTGAGCAAGCTCTGCACTGCTGGTAGCCCGATCCACAGCTGAAACACTTTTAAGAGACGGTCCTGGCGCTTGCTGGTCTTTCTTGGGCGCCCTGAAGCCTTTTTGGCAACAATGGAACCTCTCTCCTTGAAGTTCTTGATGATGCGATAGATTGTTGACTGAGGTGCAGTCTTTCTAGCTGCGATACTCTTCTCTGTTAGGCCATTTTTGTGCATTGCAATGATGACTGCACGTGTTTCCTTAGAGATAACCATGGTTAACAGAAGAGAAACAATGATGCCAAGCACCAGCCTCCTTTTAAAGTGTCCAGTGGTGTCATTCTTACTTAATCATGACAGATTGATCTCCAGCCATGTCCTCATCAACACCCACACCTGTGTTAATGGAGCAATCACTGAAAAGAGGTTAGCTGGTCCTTTTAAGGCAGAGCTGCAATGATGTTGAAATGTGTTTTGGGGGATAAAGTTCATTTTCTAGCCAAATATTGACTTTGCAAGTAATTGCTGTTAAGGTGATCACTCTTTATAACATTCTGGAGTATATGCAAATTGCCATTAGAAAAAGTGAAGCAGTAGACTTTGTAAAAATTAATATTTGTGTCATTCTCAAAACTTTTGTCCATGTCTGTAAGTCATATAGTCTGCAGTCCGATAAATGGCTCCAGAGAAAACTATGTTTTTCCAATATGCAAATGAGTGGAAAAGATCTCTGCTCCATGGGAAAAGCTTCACTAAGGCCTCTTTCACACATCCGGCGGGCGCCCAGCGGCGCCCCCGGCATTTTGCCGCAGCGCCGCATCTGAAAATCTGATGCGCCGCATGCGGCTTTTTTCGCATTGACATGCATTAGCGCCGGATGGCGCCGCATGTCAATGCGTTGCATGCGGTTTTGTCCGGATGCGGCGCAAATGTACATTGCGGCGTCCGGAAAAAACGCTGCATGTAACGTTTTTTTGTTTTTGCCGGATGGTTTCTTATCTCTCCAAGCATCAGAAACCATCCGGCAAAAAAAACGCATTTTGGCCGCCGGAAGTGTGAAAGGTCTTCACATGCGGCGCTGCGGCAAAATGCCGGGGGCGCCGCCAGGCGCCCGCCGGAAATGTGAAAGATGCCTAAAGTATACCTCCAGAACTGATTTTAGTTCGCAGTCATGCCCATGGATCGCCCACCTGGGCAGTGGGATACTCGATACCGGGACGGTGTCTTAAAGGGATGTGTCACGGCAGCAGTGACCCCATCCATGGCCCTGGGCGTCCAATAAAAGGGGTATACTTACAAGGGATAATAGAGTTTTTAATAGTGTGTTCGTGACGCCACCTGTGGTTTCTGATCAGAGGTGACCAGCGCTGCAGTGCAGATCCTCTGGGACAGATGGTGTGATGCAGCAGAGTTGGTAAAGCTTCCCACAGGTGAAGCTTGTTGTCCCAAGGCAGATATACTATAAGGTAGATGGTAAAGATGTAGTATTTAGCAATGGATGTAGCAGTGTTGAGTGGGTGTTGCAGGAAGAACTTGAGAGGACACAGTCAGATGCAGTTTCCAAGGCGTTACTCACAGTTCAGGTGCATGCAGTACAAGTGCCCGCTTGGTGCCACGTCCTCCAGGTGAGGAGTCCAGGCAACTCCCATGTAGATGGAGAACACCAGTCCAAAAGCTCCCTGTCAGTGTATGCCTTCCCTGGCCGTCTCACTGTTCTGATTCCTACTCCTTCTTCCTTCCCAGCACCTCACAAAGCAGTGTCCCAGTCCATTAGCTGCGAATCCTGTAGGACAACGTGACCCAGGCGTTTCCTTGATTCTATATAGCTTTCCTTCCCGGAGAACATGCTTGCGATTGTGGCTGTGACCCTAAAGTTGTCACAGCTGTCGGCTTGCTAGCTGAGTCTTAAAGTTCTCCACTAGGCTAGGGGCCGAGTCCCTTCTGCCACCCGGATTCTCCCAACTGACATCCGTCAGCCTGGAACGAGCCCCACAGGTAGCCTTCTGCTCAGCCGTGTCTCTGAGAAATCCCTTTTACCTTCCAGGGAACCTTCATTCTGTCTTTCTCTCTGTGAGCAGGTCCTCAGGACTTTAGCCTGCTGCACGGTTCTATCTCCTTCCCCTCTCCCCTACAGGAGAGCTGTCTAACACGTCTGTCTTCTTCCTCCCCGAAGGGAAGACTCTCTCTTACTTCCCTCTAATTCCTGCTCTGACCCACCAGCTCCACCCACCATCTAACACCCTTTCCTAGCTGCAGACATGCTAGTGGAACTTAGCTAGTGTGTGTGATGGTTGAAGTGTTGACAGAGCCAGGTTAAGTGTCTCCATCTTACCTAAAAGGTGGGATACCACATCTCTGGCTGAGATGCAGTACCTCTGTGGCGACTGGACCCTCAGGGGCTCCACACCCATGCATGTAAATTATAGCCTTCTATGGCTATAAGGTATGGATTTCCAGTAGGGTAGTTGCTAGAATCTCTGAACTCCTGGGAGATATGATGCATTCTTCTTATTGAATCAGGAGCATCAGACAAGCAGTAAGCACCTTTGTGCACCATGCCAGAAATCTTAAACTGGAGTGAAATTTCTGGGGTAGAGAACACCACAGCTTGTCATGACTTAGACAAGCTGTGGCCTCCTGTCCCACCACAGCTCATTCTACTTTTCAAAGCAATTTTCTCCAGAATTCTGGCAAAATTGATTTGAGGAATCGTAGCCTATGAATGATGATTTTTAAGCAAGTTGAAAAATCATTTCACATGAAGAAAAGCAGTTTGCTAATCTGTCCAGTGGTCGGAAGAATGTTTATACTGCAAGATTTTTGTGAAACATGATGATCTTTCAGTGTAAATGCATCTTTACTAAATCTATGCTTTATTTTGATTTCACACATCCGAAGGATGTAAGGAATAGTCATGAGTCTCCTGAGTCAAACATGTCAACCTTATATATGCCAAAGAGGCTGTTTGATTGGGATCAGGAATTCTGTGGCCCGTCTGTACATCATAGACCCTATATCGCGAAAGACAGATTTATGAAACTGGCCTTGAAATTGAACATAACATATTGAGAGCAGTGTCTAATCTAACCTAAAAGCAGCAAGTCATTATGTTAAAATAGTTTCGAAAGTTTGCACTTTATGTATAACATTGGTCACGCTGGGTTTATGAGTCCAGTGAGCGGGATCAGTTATTACTATTTAAGTTAAAATGTGACTTCTCACTGGACTCCCAAAGTTGGGCCTCATGCAAACATCAATGATTTTTCTCATACGCAAAAAAACGGTCTGAGTTTCATCAGTGTTTTTGATCAGAGTATTATCAGTGTTTGGTCAGCATATCTGTTCTTGCAACCAGAATTTGGTCACTGTTTCATCAATTTTTCTAGGATGAAGGTTTTTTAAAGCATGTCATATCAAACAGTCTGTGAGAAAAGGACAGCACACAGATAGCATTCAAATGCTTTCCGATTTTTTTCATGGAACTGCAAAATGCCCAAGCAAGGTAGTCGTGCGCGAGCTTCTGTTCCCACTTGCTTTGGCATCCTACAGACAACTCATGTACCTGTAGGAAGATGGACTGGGCTAGGGCAGTTTCTTGTGTATCTTGGCTGGAACCATTGGGACTGTCACCATTGTTGCTGGGGGAAGGACTTTTGACCGGAGCAGACCTTTGCACCTAATTGCAGTTGGCGGTGTGGATATAAAAGGAGCTGAGCGCGCAAAAAGGGGGCTTCTGGCGGGAAGACTGTAGGAGAAAGTTGACTCCATCTCCACTGCTCCACGCTAACCAGCAGGCCCGCTCTGCGGCCTATCCTCTCCTATGCGTACAACCTGTGTACAGAGAGAGTTGAGCACCCTGCAGACTTCTTTATGCAACAGCCCTGACTGGTCAGCATTAGTGTTGAGCATTCCGATACCGCAAGTATCGGGTATCGGCCGATATTCGCGTTATCGGAATTCCGATACTTAATTCCGATACTTTTTCCATATCGTATACCGGAATCGGAAGTTCCCATAATTCTTTGAGAGGCAATGTGATTTTAGTCAGCCAATGAGGAATCCTACGAAGTGTGGGCACATCCTGTAATGATGCGGTCATCTTAACTAATGGCATGGCTGTGATTGGCTGCTGAAATGATGTCAGAATGCACTATAAAAGGCGCCGCAGCCATTTTAGCGTCACTGTGCTGTGAACTCAGTTAGGGACAGAACGCTGCTGTGCTGACTCTGAGGGACAGTTAGATATTGCGATTTTGTGTACTACTGTGCTTGAGGCAGGCTAGTTTACCAACCGCTGTGTAAAGCTTCATTTTGCCAGTGTTGTTTTAACAGCTCTGTGCAAGGTGTGTGTGTGACAGTGCAGGTGACGCTGCAGTTTGCTCTGCATCCACCGCTGTTTGTAGGCATCTGCACGTGTCACTTTTTTTTTTTTTTTTTTTATTTTATTTAGTGGAATTGGTGCAGCTCCATTATATTAGAAAAAAATCAAATCTATTAGTGTGACGTGCTTCCATCCGTATACAATACATTGGTTGCAAACACTATAGAAGTACAGAAAGGAGCTTTTCACAGATTGTGGACAGTTGTGTTTCAGTGTTCACTTCAGTCTGTGTTTTTTACTTTTTTGAGTGCAGATCACGCTCCAGTTACATGTTCAAGCACTGCTGCTTGTACTCTGCTGAGCGTGTCTCAGTGGCTCATCCTTTTCATTTATCTCCAATTGGTTCTGCTACATTCCATTTAAAATAAATCTAATCTATTAGTGTGACGCGCTTCCATCCGTATACAATACATTGGTTGCAAACACTATAGAAGTACAGAAAGGAGCTTTTCACAGATTGTGGACAGTTGTGTTTCAGTGTTCACTTCAGTCTGTGTTTTTTACTTTTTTGAGTGCAGATCACGCTCCAGTTACATGTTCAAGCACTGCTGCTTGTACTCTGCTGAGCGTGTCTCAGTGGCTCATCCTTTTCATTTATCTCCAATTGGTTCTGCTACATTCCATTTAAAATAAATCTAATCTATTAGTGTGACGCGCTTCCATCCGTATACAATACATTGGTTGCAAACACTATAGAAGTACAGAAAGGAGCTTTTCACAGATTGTGGACAGTTGTGTTTCAGTGTTCACTTCAGTCTGTGTTTTTTACTTTTTTTAGTGCAGATCACGCTCCAGTTACATGTTCAAGCACTGCTGCTTGTACTCTGCTGAGCGTGTCTCAGTGGCTCATCCTTTTCATTTATCTCCAATTGGTTCTGCTACATTCCATTTAAAATAAATCTAATCTATTAGTGTGACGCGCTTCCATCCGTATACAATACATTGGTTGCAAACAATATAGAAGTACACAAACGGGCCTTTCACAGCTACTGAACATGGGTTTTTAATTTTTAACTAAAATATGTATTTTTTCAAATGACACAAATATAAGTAATGTTGAAGAGGAATAGTCCTACATCCATTGTTTGCACAATATTACAGGTGTACATCATGTCCCTTAATCAACAATGTATTATTATATTTACTTGTATGCTTTTATTTAAAAGCCAAGAACACAGAAGGATAACCTTCGCACTGCAGCTGTTGTCAAAGTTCAACCCACATTATGCACTTCCAACATTGCAGCATTTGAGGCATGATGTGAGTTGGATTGGTCAAAGTTATGGAGTGAGAAGGTTCACCATCAGTACCCTATAGCATAAGTATGCTTTTGTGTTAGCATTTGTGTTAGACATGTGGATATCTGCCATAATATGTCACAATTATTTAGTTACAGATTTGTTACCAACACTAATCATTGAATGGTTTTAAATTTGACGTTTCACTTGTTTACAGCTTAGAAATAAGGGTGTAGCCTGATATCTATGTGTAGCACTAGCCACTTTAACATGTCATGTTTTTTTAAACATGTGTAGCTAGGTAGCAGTAATTTTTGCCGGACACACAGCAGGGGAACAGCAGGCGTTACTGAACCCCACTATCACTATAGCTTGTGTATTGGTCTGTGGACACGACACTTCTGAGCAGCAACTGGCAGTGTTGTAGCCCAGGGAGTATAGCTCAGGTGGTAGAAAGATGAACATAACAGGAGACATGGAAAACGTTGTCAACCAGTTAGTTAATCTGAAACCGGACAGGCAAATTCAGGCGAGATCCATGCCTAGTTCATTTTCAGAAAAGTAAGCCGTTCTACATTATCGTAGGATAGTCGCATGCAACGGTCTGTTAGTACACCACCTGCAGCAGTAAAGACGCGCTCCGATAATACACTGCCAGCAGATCAAGCCAGCACCTCCAATGCATACTGGCTAAGCTCTGGCCATGTATCCAGCTTAGAGACACAAAACTTGAATGGGGAAGAGCCATCTGGGAGTACACTGAGAGGGCAAGACATGTAGTCTGTCACCATCTTACGGAAATGTTGCCTCCTGCTGACTGGAGCCGTCTCGGATGGTGTAGACATTGGTGGCGCTGCCACAAAACTTCGACACATTTGGAACATACTGTTCTTGCCCTGTGCAGAGGCGCTGCTTGTGCTCCCTCTTGTTGCAGAGCTGTCTCCACTGCCTCGACGCACAGAGCTGCTTTGTAAATCAGTAGCAGCAGCAGTGCTCTCGGCTGGAATGGAGAACATTATGGATTGCACCAGTGTGTCTTGGTACTTCCGCATTTTACGCTCCCGGTTCAACGGTGTGATGAGGCTTTGTAAGTTGTCCCGGTAGCGAGGGTCTAGGAGGGTGTACACCCAATAATCAGACGTGGTGTGAATGTGTTCGATGCGGCGGTCGTTTCTCAGCCACTGCAGCATGAAATCAACCATGTGCTGCAGACTCCCAACTGGCCAAGAAACGTTGTCCCCTGCAAGAGGCGTCATCTCCGCCTGCTGTGCATCACCCCACCCTTGGTCTACATACTGACTAGAGCATTGTCTACCTCCCTCTGGAGCGATGTCTTCCTCCTCCATTGACTCCTCCTCATCCTCCTCACAAAGTCCTTCAAATACATATAAATTTACAAAATTTAAAACTCAAAATTTAAAAACTTTGTATCATAATTCTGTAACATCAGTTTATGGAAACACAATAGCATTACAAAAGGATAGACAAAAAATGTACATTATGTGCTTTGTAAATACATTAAAAGTTTGTAATGGTTATGAAAATATAGACAGCGACTCTGGAGGTTCAATTGTTGATACAGCATGGTACTTTGAAAGTCCTCCAGCCCTTTGTGAGGAACCACGTTGCGCTGACTGTCCAGAAGGTGATGGAATTTGTGACTCCTCATCCTCCACCTCTTCCAAAACCTCATGCCTTAGTGCTTGCAGTGTTTTTTGAAGCAGGCAGATAAGGGGGACAGTCAGGCTGACTAGTGCATCATCTGCACTCGCCATCCGCGTTGACTCATCAAACGCACGCAAAACGTGGCAGATATCCTTCATAGAGTTATTCGCCACTCATTACACTGGCAGTGGCTGCCCATTCATTATAGGATCCAATTCTAATTACTGGTTCTCACCAACATAGCTCTCCACAGCGCAGCACCCCCCCACATCTCCTCCCTTATTTATATTTATCGGCCTAACCGACTGCTGCACTCTGCAAACGACCTTCGACTAACCTCTGCACTAATCCGTACCTCCCACTCCCAACTCCAAGACTTCACCCGCGCTGCGCCAATCCTCTGGAATGCTCTACCCCAAGAAATTAGGACTATCCGCAATTTGGATGGTTTCAGGCGCTCCCTCAAAACACATTTGTTCACAGTGGCCTATCACATTCACTAATCAAAGTCATTCTATGTGTAATTCTGTGTGTGTAGCCCATTCACTATCTCCATGCATCCCTCACTTCCTTAAAATGGCTGGACCATCATTGTAAAAACACCATTGTATATAAACACCTGTACTTTGTATCTCCCACACCTCATTGTAGATTGTAAGCTTTCACCAGCAGGGGCGGCTGATTTTGCTTTAATTATTGTATTGTTAACGTTGTTACTTATGACTCGTGTTTTGAAACTGTTAAACTGTAAAGCACTGCGGAATATTATGGCGCTATATAAATAAATAATATTATTATTCTTATTATAGAGGCCCACTCAGTAGTGGTGAAGTGTGAACGCCGCAAATTGCGAGTTGACTGCGCCTGATGCAGCTGATACTCCATTACTGTTGGCTGCTGCTCACACAACCGCTCCAACATATGTAACGAGGAATTCCACCTGGTGGGTACGTCACATATAATGCGATGTTCATGAAGGTGAAATCTGCGTTGCAGAGCTGCAATCAGCGATCTGGCCATGCTGGAACGTCGCAAGTGAGCGCACTCTAGGCGGACCTTGTGCAGCAGTGCATCAAGATCCGGATAGTCCCTCAAAAAACTCTGCACGACCAAGTTGAGCACATATGACAGACATGGTATGTGAGTGAGGTTGCCAAGGCCCAGAGCTGACACCAGATTTCGGCCATTGTCACACACTACCAAGCCTGCCTGTAGATTCTCTTCCAAAAACCACACGTCGCTCTCCTGCTTTATGGCATTACAGAGCTCCTGCGCTGTGTGGCTAAGATTCCCCATGGAAATTAATTTCAGGATGGCCTGTTGACATTTGGACACGGCTGTGCTCATATCGGTCGCAACAGGTAAACGTTCACGGGTCCATGTGGAGGTAGACCGTGACGGCTCCTGCAGCGATGATTCTGAGGAACTGGAATAGGAGGAGGAATCAATGTGTACAGACTTGATTCCTGCAATCCTTGGAGTTGGCAGAACACGTACAGCGCCACTCGCAAGATCAGTACCCGGCTGCACAACATTGACCCAATGGGCAGTGAGGGAAAGGTATTGTCCCTGGCCATGGGTGTTAGAACCCTCTTGTTAGGTTTTGTTTCAGTTTGCTGGTCACATGACCTTTTTTCCCTATTTAGTCTGGCTCCGCCCTTCTGGCTTTGCTTGACTTCATTGTATTATCTACTGTTAAGCTAGCCGGGTGCTTAGGTGCCTTAATCTGTGAGTTTTGCTTGATGTTAGGATCACAAAGTATTTATTTTTCTGTTTAATTATCCATGCTACAATTTATGTTAGGAGGTGTCCACCTTTTCTCCCAGTCCCTAGATCTTGTAGGGATTACTCCCTCGCAACTATAGGTCTTCGTTCACACTAGATGAGGACTTTAGCGGGTCTGGTCGCAGGATCAGGTTCCCCGTTACATCGTAGGGATTCAGCTTAGTTGTATTGTAGGGACAGAATTCCCTTCTTTCCTTACTGGTTGTAGCAGATCATAACAATGGGTACTGGTCCACGCATCGGTGGTCAGGTGGACCTTGCTACTGAGGGCTTTTAGTAGCGCATGTTTAATTTTTCCCTCAACATGCTTTTGCAGACCAGGGACGGCTTGCCTGCTGAAATGAAATCGGCTTGGCACATTGTATTGTGGGATTGACAATGATATTCAGTTACGGAAACTGTCTGTCTCCACCAGCCTGAATCACAGCATTTCAAGGGACAGGAGTTTTGCAATGCCAGCATTCAGAGCCTGTGCTCGTGCATGGTTTGCGGAGTATGGCCGTCTTTTATCCCATGCCTGTGCTACCGCTGGCTGTTTTGTGGCCTGGGAGTGTGAGGATGACAGGGAACTTGCTGCTGTGTGTGGAATAACAGTTTGTCTCTGGACAACAGTGGCCGAGGTTCTTCCATGGCGATCCTGTGAGGAAGCATAACCAGCTGTGTGTGAGCTCGATGAAGAGGCTTCAACACAACCTGAAGATGTAGGTGCTGCTGTAGGTTGGCCTACATCTCCAGTGTGTCTTTGTAACTCAACTACGTGCTTTGTCCGCACATGTTTCCACATATTTGTGGTATTGAGGTGACTGACACTTTTAGCTATTTTTAATTTTTGATTACACAGCTTGCATTTCACATAGCAAATATCATGTGCAAGTGTGTGAAAAAAGGACCACGCAGTGCAAGTCCTGGGAGCGCACGTTTTGACTTTTGGAAGACAACTGCTCCGAACAGGTGCCAAACTGGAGGCTACAGGCAACCGAGTCTGCAGCCTAACTCTCCCTCCTGTTTGTACCGTTGGGGCAATGTCTTCCTCTATCTTCCTTCTATCACTAACCATTTCTCTAGGCCTCTCCCAGCTTTCAACCAAAGTACTGGTTCTCACCCACAAAGCTCTCCACAGTGCAGCACCCCTCCTACATCTCCTCCCTCATTTCTATCTATCGGCCTAACCGACTGCTGCGCTCTGCAAACGACTTTCGACTAACCTCTGCACTAATACGTACCTCCCACTCCCGACTCCAAGACTTCTCCTGCTCTACGCCAATCCTCTGGAATGCTGTACCCCAAGAAATTAGGACTATCCACAATTTGCATGGTTTCAGGCGCTCCCTCAAAACACATTTGTTCAGAGCGGCCTATCACATTCACTAATCAAAGTCATTCTATGTATTCTGTGTAAGTGTGTGTGTGTCTCTAGCCCATTCACTATCTCCATCCCTCAGTCCCTTAAGATGGCTGGAACATCATTGTAAATGCACCATTGTATATAAACACCTATACTTTGTATCTCCCCCATCTCATTGTACATTGTAAGCTGTCACGAGCAGGGGCGACTTATTTAGCTTAAATTATTGTATTGTTAACGTTGTTACTTATGACTTGTGTTCTGAAACTGCTAAACTGTAAAGCGCTGCGGAATATGATGGCGCTATATAAATAAATATTATTATTATTCCTCTGAGCTGCTCCCACCACCTTCCTGTTCTTCATGCCATGTTGGGTATTGGACCTCATCATCTCCACTACCCTCTTCCAACACCTGCTGTTGGGTGGTCTGGCCAGCACCATGCTCAACAGAAACTGGCACCTGGGTCTCATCATCATCATCAGATGCGTTCTGCGGTGTGCTGACCATCGGCACTGTCTCACCCGCCTCTTCAGATTCAGAGAGACACAGCTGTTGCGCATCACTGCATACTCCCTCTTCTTCACATTACAGAATGCTGCTTGGCTGGGCCCCTGTTTGCAAGCCAATAGATTCTGAGAACAGAAGCAGACACTCAGCTGGCTCCTGTACAGAACTCTCTGACTGCCTGGGCAATTTGCCAGGCGGTGAAGAGACAGATGGTTGCCCAACAGTGCTGTGGTCCTGAGAGGAGGTGGAAGCAATTGAAGTCGATGCATTGGCTGAGATCCAAACAACAACGGCTTCAATTTGTTCTTCCCGCAGCAGGGGGGTACTCCGAGCTCCTACAAAAGTGCGCATAAAGGAACGCTCACGGCCCGGGGAAAACTGGTGGATGCTGTGTCACTGGGGGCCGCAGCAGCCACAGAATCCCCACGTCCTCTCCCTGAAGAAACTCCACGACCACGTGCCTTACTCCCTGCCTTCTTCATCTTGGTAGATTGATAAAGAAAGTCTGAAAAGTTATAAGGCCTAAGTGTGGTTATTCCGCAGAGACTGCAGTGAACACTGCACACAACTGTTCAGTAGGTGTGAAAGGCCCCTTTGTGTACTTCTATAGTGTTTGCAACCAATGTATTGTATACGGATGGAAGCGCGTCACACTAATAGATTTTATTTATTTGTAATAGAATGGAGCAGCAACAATTAGAGAAAAATTTCAAGGATGTGCCAGTGACACACGCTCAGCAGACTACAACCAGCAGTGGTTGAAGAACTAACTGGAGCGTGATCTGCACTCCAAAAAGGAAAACCTCAGACTACAGTGAACACTGCACACAACTGTTCACTACCCAACGCGTCTCAGCAGGAAGGCAGTCTGTGCGTCAAAACAAAGGCGCAAGCATACATCCACGTACCCTGTTTATAAAGCTATATAAAAAAAATTATGTAGTAGTGACGCACACTTTATTGAGGTACAGTATTACATCGCCATTCACCATCTGTGGCTATGCAGTCTCATCTATATATACCTTATCTATCCGTTGTCATGCTTGCAAGTCGACAGTCAGGCATAAATAGCAATTTTCACTATGCACTATGCACTTTTTAAAGGTTATGTTTGTTAATAAACATGATTATTGCCACATATTATGAGTATTACATGATGGAAATTGTATAATTTTGTATAAACTGTTTAGTGACATTATTCAGCAAATGTAACATTTTAGTAATGTCACAGATAACTTGTAATGCTGATGATGTTTTGAAGTCAGACATTCATTGTCTATACAATAAAAATGGTGTACATACTGTTACTTATCCATCATTAATGGATTCAGATATGTACTTGTATGCTTTTATGTACAACCGTATAGCAGATTCCTTAACTAATTTATTTTGTGGTTTGCATTGCTGTTCAACATGTTAATGTATGTGTTTATGTTTGTCAATTCTTTATTTATCTAGATATTAGTTTAAATGAAATCATCATCTTATGGTAGTAAAGGTTATCTTTCTCTTGTTTGAAGTATAGACATTTAAAATTGACAGGTAACAAGGAAATTACTTGATCTAGTATTTAAACATCCTCCTTGACCCTGGGCTCCAACACCGCCAGTTGTTGCTCGGAAGTGCTGTTAGCACAGTCAACACTTGCTCCTGTGTTACTGGGGTTCAGTAACGTCAGCTGGTCCTCGGTTGTGCCATTGGCTCTTTTCCTTCTGCTGCCCCTCCGGGTTCCAGCACAGTCAGCTGGTCCTCGTTACTTGCATTGGCTCTTGTACCTTGTGCTACCCGTCCGGGTTCCAGTACCGTCAACTGGTTCTCCGCAGTGCCTTTGGCCTAGGTGCCTCCATCTCGGTATCCGAGTTCCAGCAACGTCTGCTGGTCCTTGGTAGTGCTTTGGAGCACAGGTACCTCCTGCTTAGTAACCGTGTCCCAGTAACGTCAGCTGGTCCTCGGTTGTGCCATTGGCTCTTTTCCTTCTGCTGCCCCTCCGGGTTCCAGTACCGTCAACTGGTTCTCCGCAGTGCCTTTGGCCTAGGTGCCTCCATCTCGGTATCCGAGTTCCAGCAACGTCTGCTGGTCCTTGGTAGTGCTTTGGAGCACAGGTACCTCCTGCTTAGTAACCGTGTCCCAGTAACATCAGCTGGTACAAGATTGTGCTACAAATACAAGATACGGAACAAGAGACACAAGAACAATAAGCAGAAGATCTAAAAGCAGAAGAACATGAAGTATAAGACCAAAATGAAGAGCAAAATATATGCTCTAAATTCTAAGCAGAAGAAGACTAAGCAGTGTATGGGGGTGAGTCCGTTCCTCCTCGTGGTGCCCCTGGAAAATGCCTGCTGCTGCAGGCTAAACTGAACACGGACAAATACTGTTGTAATTTAAATCTTTTGTGACAGCAAGAACGGAAGGATGAAAAATTCATACTTTGACAGATTACAAGTACAGGATTCTCTGTCACAAATAAGAATATGATGAAGAAGATGAAGCAGAATATGAATAAGAATAATAGTTTAATAAGAAGAATATGAGTAATGTTAACAAAGATGAATAGCAAGAAGTTTAAGAAGAAGATAAAGAAGGTGAAGATGAAGAATAATTTGATGAAAAAGATGATGCTGCAGAAGATTATGAAGGAGAAAGTGTGTGAAAAGTTAAAAAGGTGAAGATGAAGAGCATGGAAGTTGTGTAATATACATATTTGCCAAAATATAAAAAACGTTAACATTGTCAATTTCTTCGTCAATCCGAACATCTTTAAAAAAAAAAATATTTATGCTATTCCATTTGATTGGGTTAAACATCTATGCCTTTAATGTCTCCTCAACCTTCCCCAATACATTCTACATTACTCTTTCTTGTTTTCCTTCATGTACAATTAACCAACAAGGCAAGAATGGGTTTTTTTTAATTTCGATATTTTGTTCCCATAGACTTACATGGGACTTCCGGTATCGGTATCGGGTATCGCCGATATTTTAGTGATATCGGCGATACCATTCCGATTCCGATACTTTAGGATATCGGAAAGTATCGCTCAACTCTAGTCAGCATCCTTCACAGTAACTCACAAGCTCCGGAATACCGACCTCGCTCAACACGCTGAATCACACGGTCCCGCGGTAGCCTCTATTCCAGAACTTTGTGCCAGGCTTTCTTCACCATCTTCTATTTCCCGTACCACATCGTGCACCAGGACCAGGAGATCACATCTGGAAAAGCCAAGGAATGCCGTTTCGGTACAGAGACAGTGCTTCAACTTCATCCGGGATCTCTTCAGAGACGTCTCGCGCCACCTGCGTCAACACCGTGGGATCTTTCAGCCTCTTCCGTCCGGGAGCCACAGACTGATAAGTTGATTCATTTTTACTTGTTATTTACTCTTTATCCCCACTGTTTAACCCCCCCCTGAATTTATAATTGTTATATTTCTGCAAACTCCCCGCGTGGAGTATTTACTTACAAGAATCTTCTGTATAAAGCATCTGTTAATTCTTGCTCTGCCTCCTGCTTGTCACTGCATCCTGCGTTCCTGCTAGTATCTTACATCCCGGTGTGCTGCTGTGTGTGAGGTGCATCACACTTAATTCAGGGCTGCAGGCCTCTTCTGATTCCAGGAATCCCTCTTCTGGAACCAGGGCAGCAATCAATCCAGGATACATCATGTTCATAAAAACAACCAAACCTTAGAGGATAAGGTCCAATTGGTTGTCGTCTTTCCCACAGGTACCGGACACAACTTCAGCCGTGGTTCTCGGTATAGGTAGAACATCCCTCTTACTATCTTCTCTAGTTCTAGGGAATCTTCTCCTTTTCCAGCAGTATATCTGGATTCCATCTCAGTCCGCCTCTTATAGTTTGAATCCAATTTCTCCTGCAGCTTCGCAGGCAGAATGTTCTCCCAAGCCCCAACGTCTATCTCGAGGTTCCCTAGCCGGACAAAGGAAACTAATGCGGAGGGTTCTATGGTAATCTTTTGAGTGTGCAAATTCTGTGAAAACCAAAGATAGAACTCATATGAGAAAAACTGATGACTGAATGAGCCCTTACACTGATGCAAATCACACTACCTGCAGACACAGCAGTATGTTCAGTATGACATGTTGGTGTACTATGAGAGAGAAAAAAACTCCATTTTGTGTCTGTGGTTTCCATCTTGTCATGTCATGGTGATCAAATACCACTGCTGGGCGGGGAAGTTTCAAATTTTTCTTCACGACCCTAAAGTTCCTATTTTTTTCATACTTCGGAGGGAACTTTTCTTTGTGACACTATTTAAGTGCCTACATGTGCTAATAAAGAATAAATCCTATCTAGCACACCATACAAAGCTTTGCGGTATTGATTTCCTTGAGATCTCAAAACATACTTTAATATTTGGAGTTCAAAAGGCGTACAAGAGAGTGAGTTTCGCTCACAACTAGAATCCAAATTAGAGGCTCTGCTAAACGTTAAACATAAAACCAATGTACTTCTAATTACTTAACTTTTTTCATTAACCAACTTAAATTCCATGTAAATAAACAACTAATTAAAAGTTGTAATAATCATAATAATTATGAAAAATATCCAGTTAAATAACAAACACATTTTCCCCTAATTGAGAAACTGTCCTATACTTTGTACATATTTAACCTACGGCATCAGTCAGCAAGCCAGATAGTTTAATGAAAGGATTCTACCTTGTGAAAGTAACACGTTTGAGCAGTTTGAGCAGATGGAGAGCTCTGCGGGGATGAGTCATCCGTCAGTCCGTCAATGTATTAATCATGCTTTAACTATCACACGACACAAGCGCTACTGTTGGAAGGGGTTTTAGGCATTTTCTATTTTCAAGCAGAAAGGATGAGAAAGAAACATTTTTTTTTAAATCATAGTTTGTAAAATTACAGAACTTCAAATGAGCAAGTATGAGAAATGTATGTTCTGTTTGGTAGCAAGGTGGAAACATGTTTTTGGAAGAGCTGAGAATGAATGAACATGGAGGCTTCGATAAACAAAATTCCTAACAATTTTCATATAAAAATGTATACATAAAATATGTATATTACGTTTATTACACTGGTATATTATTATGCAATGTTATCTCACTTCATTAAAGTCTATGTGAGTTAGGAACAAAGCAAACAACACAAGTGGCATTCCAGTTTTTTTATTTAAAACACCACTTCAGCATTTTTTTTCAGGGCTGGAGTGGTGCTTCTAATGTAAGGTCCCTGCTAGAGATGAGCGACTTTGCCTCCGGGAGGGTCGAGTCGGGTTTGGGACCACCCGACTTTCCCAAAAGTCGAGTCTAACCAAATCAGCCGACTGTCGGAAAAAGTTGAAGGTCCGACTGAAACTCGAACCAGTGGAGGACAGTAAACACACCTACAGTGCCCATTTCATTGCCAATGACATCAATTCTTATTACTTAAGCTTGTCAACCTTAATTTACTTTATAATAATAGTTACGCATTGAAAACTGGGGGTTATTTGGCTAAAGTTGTGGGGGGCAGGGCTGGCTCCAGGTTTTCGTGGGCCCCGGCCGAAAGAGTCTCAGTGGGCCCCTTTAACACATACCACAATTCATGATGCTCCAATACGGCAGAGAAATATAGGTATAGTACAATGCCAAATACTTCACTTCTTACATTACATGAGTGATAGCTATTGTAAATTCTACAATAGCTCAAAAACCGGACCGTATAGTCCTCCATACAGTATTATTGTTGTCATATGCAACAGATTAGGACTTCTATATTATAAGTAAAAGGAGGACTTTACGCTGACCTGACAGTAGATGGCGATGTTGTGTAACGTTTCCTTCTTTAATGTATTGTATAAGAATTAGTCTTCTCTTTGTTTAGTTTCACTTTCGATTTGTTCCTGTTTGCTGATGCAATGCTGTAATGTCTGTGCATTATTCCTTTATCTCATGTTCAGAGAAGTAAACGCTTGTTATCCCATGCAACTTGCTCTGTGAAGTTCTCTGCTGCAAAGGTGTGGATTCAGAAGCTGTGCAACAGGTTATGGGCCCAGACACAGGACACCAAGAATCTCAGACACCCAGACCCAGGCACCCAGATACAGAGAATCCAGACACCACAGTGCCCAGGACACTGGAATTGAATGCAGAAGAATTCTTCAGTGCAAGTCTCTCCAAACAAGTAAGATAAGTTAAAAATGATGAATAGCACAGAGCTAAAACTCACAGTAGCTAAACTGAATGATGAGAACTATCAGCTATGGAAGTTCAAAAGAGATGTTATTGTCTAAAGATGATTTATGGGAAGTAATCACTACAGATAGACCTGATGAAGATAATCAGACATGGGATAAGAAAAATAGACAAGCGAGAGCTACCATCAGCTTATTAGTGGAGATGCTCAATTAATACATATAAGAAATGAAGAAACAGCGAAAGGAATGTGGGAAGAATTGGGAAAGCTATATGAGAGACTCAGCTTAAATCACAAGTTATTTCTGCTAAGAAAGCTGTACAGTATAATAATCTTTATTTTTATATAGCGCTAACATATTCCGCAGCGCTTTACAGTTTGCACACATTATCGTCGCTGTCCCCGAAGGAGCTCACAATCTAGATTCCCTATCTGTATGTTTTTGGAATGTGGGAGGAAACCGGAGTACCCGGAGGAAACCCACGCAAACACGGGGAGAACATACAAACTCCTTGCAGATGTACAGTATGAGACTAAATGCAGACAGTGACATGCAGAAGCATATATTCTCAATGATGGAAGTGATATCACAGCTAAGATCTATTGGTGAAGATATTAAGGAAAGCCCTATAGCAGCAATTTTATTGTGCAGTTTACCAGATTCATATACAGCTTTAATAAATGCACTAGAGACAAGTCTAGAAACTGACATTACATTAGAGTTTGTGAAGACCAGACTCATAGATGAATATCAGAGAAGGAAAGAGCAAACAAATGATTCTTCTACTGAAAAAGATAATGGAAATGCTCTTCAAGCTACAGAACTTAAAAACCCTATAATAAAGAGAGAAGAGAATGCTTCAGATGTAAGAAAAAAGGTCATTTAAAGAAAGACTGTACTATATGGAAAGCAGAACAGAAATTACACTATAAAGATAATATACAGAAAGTGAAAAACACAATTTCTGATTCATGTGAAAATAATTGGAATGGCACATTTAAAGTAACTGATAAGAAATCATCACTTGGTTGGTTTATTGATTCAGGAGCAACGAGTCATATGACAAGTGACAAGAATTTCTTTACTGATCTTGATTTAAATAAGAAAGTAGCCATTTATCTTGCAGATGGAAGTAAAATAACTGCAGAAGGTATCGGACAAGGTATGCTAAATTGTTCAAACAAGTTCAGACAAGATTCAAAGATACTTGTACAGGATGTGTTGTATGTTCCAAAATCGGAAGGCGGATTATTATCTGTGAAACGTTTAACAGTAAAAGGACTTACAGTAAAATTCAAAGATAATGAGTGTGCAATTATTGCAGGAAACAAGTTGATAACCAAAGTCAAGGCAGATGAACAATTATATCATTTTGACAAACCAAAGGAAGAGATGAAGGTATGTACACATGATCACAAAACTGTATTCACATGTGGCATAGACGTCTAGGACATAGACACCCGGGACCGTATAAGGGAACTACAAAGAAAAGAATTGACAAAAGATTTAAAGATATCAGATTGCTCAATTACTATAAGATGTGAATGTTGTATAAAATCCAAAGCCACAAGGATATCTATTCCAAAAGAAAGTGAGATGAAAAGCGAAAGACCACTTGATTTGGTGCATACTGACGTATGTGGACCCATGAAAGTGACTACTTCAGGAGGCAATAGATACATGTTGACTTTTATAGATGACTACTCAAGATACACAGTCACATAATTAAGAACAAAAATGAAGTTTTTGATAAACTTGTAGACTATGTAACAAGATCAAGTAACAAATTTCAAAGGAAGCCAATTGTCATCAGAAGTGATAATGGAGGTGAATTTACAGGTCACAGAATAGAAGACTACTTAAGACAAAATGGAATAAAACATCAGAAAACTGTTCTATACACACCTGAACAAAATGGAGTAGCAGAAAGGAAAAACAGAACTCTAACAGAAATGATGAGATGTATGCTGACAGATTCTAAACTACCAGAGAAATATTGGGGTGAGGCAGCAATGACAGCTACATATCTACAGAACCGACTTTTTTCCAGAAAACTGAAGAAAACTCCATATGAACTGTGGCAAGGTATGAAACCAAGTGTCAATCATTTAAAAGTTTTTGGATGTAAAGTTTTTATATTCATTCCAACAGAAAAACTTTCCAAACTTCAAAACAGATCCATGGAAGGAATATTCGTTGGATATAGTGAAAACTGCAAAGGATATAGAATCTAGATCCCAAAACAGAGTTACAGTGAGTAACAGTGTGACATTCATTGAAGATTTAAATGAAGACATTATGATTTCAGTTGAAACAAAAAATGAGAAAAAAACAATTTAGTGACATAACTGAAGTAATATCTGATGAGAAAGAAGTAGAAATTAATGAAGAACAAAATAGTGAAAGTGAAGAATCACAACTACAAACAGATACAGAACCAAGATGTTCAATAAGAGAGAACAAAGGAAAACCACCAAAACGTCTCTCATACAAGACAAATATAAGAAAAAATCTATGAACTTACTCTTGGGAAGACATATCTAAACTTCCTGAAGAAGAAGCTAATAAATGGATAGAAGCAACATAAACAGAAATTAAATCCATGCATGATTCAAATACATGGACACTAACAGATTTGCCAGAAGGAAGAAAAGCCATAGGATGTAAATGGATTTTTAAAGTAAAATACCAAACAGATGGCACACCTGAAAGATATCGAGCAAGACTCGTAGCTAAAGGGTATTCTCAAAAATATGGAGAAGACTATGATGAAACATTTGCTCCAGTTGTCAAACACACTACAATAAGAACTTTACTTACAGTTGCAGCAGTGGAACAGATGGAACTAAGACATCTGGATGTAAAGGCAGCTTTTTTGAATGGAGATTTAACAGAAGACATTTACATGGAACAACCTCCAGGATTCAAAGATGAAAGAAATCCAAACAAATTTTTGCAAACTACAGAAAAGCAATATATGGTTTAAAGCAAGCAGCTAAAGTGTGGAATGACAAAATCACAGTTGGAACCAACAAAAATAAAAGAGAACAATCAAGGATGTCTTGTTCTTGCACAGATGGAAAGAGTCAATCCAAGAACCAAGCATATTGATGTGAAATATCATTTCTTGAGAGATCATCAGGACCAAGGAGTATTGAAGTTGGAGTATTGTCCTACTGAAGAAATGACAGCGGACATTTTCACGAAGGCGTTGAATGCTGATAAACATCAGAGACTAATAAAAAAGTTGGGTTTGATTGAATAAGTCCTTACTGTTGAGAAAGGGTGTTGTCATATGCAACAGATTAGGACTTCTATTATTTAAGTAAAAGGAGGTGTGAGGAACTAAGCCGGCCGCCACACGGTAGCCCGGGTATCACAGCTTCTGATACCACCGCCGCTACCAAATGTGACGGACGACCCTTTCCTCCCACGTCACCAATGGATGTAACTCCACAGGTACAGCTCCCCGGCGCCCCCCTTTGTCTCTCAGGTCAGTAAGAGAACTGCACCTAGAGCAAATGGCCGCCGGGAAGGTGTCCTGTTACCCACTGGGTATTCTAAGATTCGTGATCAGAGTAAAAGCATCAGCCCAAGATTAATTTTATGGTTTAATTTGCCTTAAGGGCGCACTAGATTAATTACAGGAATATACAGTAAAGCTATACAACGTAATTACAATGGATTTGCAGTCAGAGTAAGAATACAACAATAATGTACAAGGCTTAAAGGTATAAGCTATAGATCAATATTACCGGGTTGTATGGTCATGGGGAGGCATGGAGCTCTGCGTTCCCCAGGTGAAAGTCATTCAGTTGATGGACAGCCCCCAATGCATGTGCTGCAGCTCCATTTGGCAAGTCTGTCCCTGGTGCTTCTGTGTGTGAAAATGGAATGAGAGACCAGCCTCTTCTTGGCTGCAGCTTTTAAACCTGCTAGGCCCTTCCCCATTTGCTTTGAAGCACGCATATTAACTGGCCTGCAATTCATATGGAGCAGGAAAACAATGGTTTGAGCTTGAGCTTTTTACCTATGACTGGCCATCTTATTCAGACCCTGGCCTAAACCAATTAGCATGTAAAGGCCTATTGATTCATAGTGGACATCAAAGTGGCCGTTACTGAATATGCTAATAGGCCCTGTGTAGCTAAAAGTCTGTGGCTGTGTGAACTGACAAAATGGAGGTGGTACAGGCCCTATACAAAATTGGTGGCGGTCCCGACTTCACACCTCCCTGCTTTTGAGGGCGCTAGGGGGTATCACATTCCTGTGTTCCCCCGTGCGCCCTACCGCACCCTCTCCTTGCCGGGACAACCCATCAGCGTTACCATGGTCACTGCCTCTTTTGTGGCGAATGGTGAAGTGGTACTGTTGGAGAGCGAGGCTCCAGCGTAGCAACCTCCCATTCGTCCCAGAGACCGTGTGTAACCAGCTGAGGGGGTTTGTGGTCTGTTTCCACGGTGAATTGGCGTCCGTACAAGTATGGCTGCAGACGCTGCAGGGCCCACACAATTGCCAGACATTCCTTCTCCATCGTGGAATAGGCCACTTCCCTCGGCAGGAGCTTCCTGCTCAGGTACAAAATGGGGGTGTTCATGGCCCGTAGTGTCAACCTGGTGAGCACAGCACCGAGGCCGAAGTCGCTGGCGTCGGTCTGCACTAAGAATGGCCGCGTGAAGTCGGCTGCCTGTAGTACAGGAGAACTAGAAAGGGCAGTCTTGAGCGCCTGGAAAGCTGTCTCGCAGGCGACTGTCCAGTCGACTGCGACGGGCAGCCTTTTCTTGGTGAGGTCCGTCAGGGGCTTGGCCAGGGCACTATAGTGTGGAACAAACCTCCTATAGTACCCAGCAGTACCCAAAAAGGACATCACCTGCTTCTTGGTCCTGGGGGTGGGCCAGGATGCGATGGCATCCACCTTCCCCGGGGTCTGGCTTCAGAGCTCCCCCACCTACCGGTGTCCCAGGTAGTGGACCTCACTCATACCCAGCTGGCATTTTTCCGGCTTAATGGTCAAGCCTGCTCGCTGGATCCGCCCGAGCACCTGCGCCAGGTGCTCTAGGTGATCCTCCCAGGTGGGACTGAAGATGGCAATGTCATCCAGGTACGCGGTCGCATACCCTTCCAGTCCCTCGAGCAGCGTGTTGACCATCCGCTGAAAAGTGGCAGGGGCATTCTTCATGCCGATGGGCATCACCGTGGACTCGTACAGTCCGAATGGGTGATAAAGGCAGAGCGTTCCCGTGCCCTAGGGGTCAGGGGAATCTGCCAATACCCCTGCTCAGATCCATGATGGTCAGGTACTTGGCCCCGGCCAGCTGGTCGAGCAGGTCATCGATGCGCGGCATTGGGTACGCATCGGTGACCG
>JARQOD010010226.1:0-28149 GCA_033576555.1 Oophaga sylvatica | reverse complement strand
GGTTTTGGGGGTCTCATGAGGGCCCCCCACATTTTTTTTTGGGTCTTTGTTCAGGTGAATGCAGACAATTATCCCCGAGCCTTTTATAACTTTATAATAAAATAAATTCTTATTATTAAATAAATCAGCTCGTAGTTACTTTTATTTTATACTTGTTAGGGGCAACAGAGGGACGTATTTCTCATGCGAGGATCACTTCGCAATCCTCAGACTGCCGCGGCCCTCCCACCTGAGTGTGACAGCTGCAATAACCCCTCACGCTCATTCAGGACATCAGGCCAGTCCGAGCATTGTGGTGCGATCCTTGCATGATTTTACGGCCTCTGTCTGTGCCCTTGTTTTACTAATACTGAAATATTAATCTATTATTAAAGTATTAGGCGTTTTCCCCCGGTCAGAAAGGGCTGGGTTCCACGGTCCGAACCACAGCGTTTTGGACGAGCGGAAATTCCGCACCGCCCAAACCCCGCCCCCTTTTGACGGGGCCCTTTTTTCCGGATGTGTTCAGGACCCCTCCGAACAAAACCGGAAAGAGCGCAGGGCTGCAAGCCCTGAAAATTTTCCGTTGCGGCGACGCAGCTTCGCCGCAAGGACATGCTGCGGTCTGAAAAGACCGCCGCAGTTCGGAAACGCAGGTCTTCCGCCTGCGTATTTTTACGCAAGAGCGGGATTTCTTAAAAATCCCCCCCCACTATGCTGTAACATCTGGAGCTGCGTGTTTGGCGCTGCCCAACGCACAGCGCCAAAAACGCAGCAAATCCGGAGTGTTTCCTTATCGTGGAAACATACCCTTGGCGGCGCTTTTGAGGGTTTTGCTCTTGAACACATCCGGAATCCCGCAGCGCTGCACAGGCCTGGTTATTTCCCTTGCGGCGACGAAAGGGAAAGGACATGCTGCATCTGAAAAGACGCGCCGCTGTCCGCAAAAACGCGGTCTGACGCCTTGGTTTTTTAACGCATTGGGGAGACGGGATTTCTTGAAACCCCCTCCACAGCGTAACACCCTGGACACTGCATGTTGACACTGTCCCAGTACACAGCGTCAAACACCAGCAATTACTCCGTGGAAACAAACCCTTAAAAGAGCTCAGAAGTAAAAAAAAAAAAAGCCCCCTACCTCCCCCTGCTCCCACCCCAACAGCCCATCCTCTCACATGCACCCCTCAGTGCCCTGTCCCTGCTGCCACATAATACCTCCCATCCTCTCACATTAACTCCCCTGTGCCCTGTACCCCATATCCCCATCCTCACATTCACCCCAGTGCCCTGTACCCCCTCCCCCACAATACCCCCATCCTGTCACATTCACCCCACAGTGACCATGACATGCCTAAGCTGAATGAATTAAATAAATTCCATCTCCACTTACCATGACGCTTGCAGGCAGTGACTGAGGCAGGAGCAGGAAGTGTCCAGTTTAATACACACAGTGGGCACTAGGACCCAGTGTGGCTGAGACATTCAGAGCCTGCAGGGCAGAAACTAACTGCACTGCAGCTGCTGCCGGCCAGGAAGTAGCTCCTCCATGAGACAGTGGCACCGTACACTGCACAGACAGGCTCTGCAACCAGCCACTGTGCATGCAGAGTCTGTCAGACAGGGGAGCCGGCATTGTGCTGCTCTCTCCCTGACACCTCACATACTGGCCATGTCTCCCAGTGGGCCCCTGCATGTCACTGGGCCCGGGGCAACGGCCCCCTCTGCCCCCCCAGTAGCTACGCTACCGCGACACACACATACGTACCATCCCCATGCGACGATAGCCCTCCATGCTGCTTGTAGTATGGCGACGTCTTCTCCACACACACACAAATCTCCGCCCACACACTTCCTCCTGCCATGACATCACTTCCCCCTTTGACAACCCAGTCCGCAGCAAAACCGCAGATCTTTTTTCCATCTGGTTTTTTTTACGGGTTTGATGGACATAATGGAAGTCAATGGGTGTGGAAACGCTACCGAACCGCAAAAAGAATTGACATGCTGCGGAAAAAAAACGCATGGTGAATCCGCGCGTTTTTTTCCGCAGCATGTGCACAGCAGACCTGCGGTTCCCATAGGATTACATTGGATGTGCACTGTGCTGCGGGTTGGATGCGTTTCCGCACGTTGAAAAACGCATCTAAAAACGCAACGTGGGGTAAATATGATCGCTTAATGGCTGCCTTTATTGTGGGTATTATTTAGCTCTTTGCAGAGCATTCTATATATTTTTTTTGTTGTGCACCTTTTATCATCCTTAGTGAACAGCAGGCTCTTTTAACCTGTTGGTGGGGGATTACTTTACCTCTGATATAATATTCCCCATATTGGTTGGGTGTTCCTTATATATTCTCCATTTTTTGTATCCATACAGGTTCTCTTAGTTGTAGGTAGATTACTATATCCTTGGGCATTAAATTTTGATTTATGTTATTATGCATTTATCTTGTGTCATGTTTCAGTGTTATAATTTTTCCTTTGCCATTTTCATGTTGTTGTAACTTTTTGAGATATTATGTACCACAGTACCTCAGTTATGGTTACAGGCGGATTTTTGGGACTAGAGTCACCTTGATTTTACTTATGTTTTATTACACTTTTGTACAAACCATTAAAATTGACATTTTTTCACTCCAAATTATTTGTCTAGTGTGCGTTACTACGGTAGTTCTTTTCTCCTTCATTCAGTTGTTGTTTTCTCTACCGATCCGCACCTCCTTATGCATTTACTTTTGATTATTTGATGCGCCCATCTCTAAATAAAAACACAACGTGTGCACAGGCCCTTAAAATACACTGAAAAGACTTTCATCATACATGTTTAAATATAATTAAAATATTTTACAAAAAAACGATAATTATTTAAAAAAAAAAAAAAAAGTGAATATTGAGTGGAGCTTTTTGGTGATGAACAGTTGGGTTACAAAGTCCAAACTATAGTAGGAACTTAATCCACATCACAGTCTATTATATTTGTATATTACAGATAATTAATATCGTAATTAATGTAAAAAATTAAGTAAAAGTAATACATGAAAGTTACCTACCAGCAGAATGATGCCTCGTGCCATGTGGTATTCGGTGCACACTTAGGATGTACCCATCATCAGTGACCACCTCATATTCCTCACTGGGATATCCTCGGTAGCTGATTAGTTCAGTCTATAACATGATGTTCCGTAACATTAGATAATGCAACATTTTATCATTATTTAATAGTTTACTTCTTGAGCTATGTTCTCATGATGAGCTTTTGACGCTGCAAATTTATAAAAAAAAATGTAAGTAATCTATCTCATATAATGGGTGCAGAAAATCTGCAACATCAAAAACTCACCAAGTAGCTCATCACGGGAACGTAGCCTTACAAAGAAATAATCATAACATTTTTAGAATACGAGAGGGAAGACGCAGAGAAATGTTGCCATTTGGCCGGCATCACACTGGCGAGTTTGATGCGAGTAAGTCGCACGACTTTCTCGCATCAACACCCGGCACGGCCGCCCGCTCTCGGACCAGAGTGTGCGGCTGCATGTATTTCTATGCAGCCGCACACTCGGGTCCGAGAGCGGGCGGCCGTGCCGGGTGTTGATGCGAGAAAGTCATGCGACTTACTCGCATCAAACTCGCCAGTGTGACGCCGGCCTTTCCCTCAAAGTGGTTCGGAGGAGCCATTAAGTCAACTGGAGAGAACGTTGATCAGATGTGTTGTCCATTACCCGTTCGGTCGACTTTATCAGTGAGTTTAGGTTCTTCATGCCTGTATTACACATTCATTCTAAGCAAGTGATAATTGGTTTGAATAACCACAGTTTTCCTCTGTCAGATGGACTGTCTGATAAACCAAGGTAATTATGTGGTTTTCCAGCCAACCCCTCTATTGAGCACTGTGTATGTGCCAGAATGGATTTCTATGCCTGCCAGAACAGTGGAGGTGACAATCAAGGAGGCAGTAGATGGGCCATAGTAAGAAGTGGAGAGCTTGTCCAGACTTCGACAGCTCTTGTTGCAACTGTTGGATCGTTTGCAAAATTCAAAACTGATTTTTTCTTCTTCAATGCCTAATCTAATCATCTCCTACCCAGCCCTATAAGACCATGTTCACAAACATTTTTTTGTTAACCCCTTCACCCCCAAGGGTGGTTTGCACGTTAATGACCGGGCCAATTTTTACAATTCTGACCACTGTCTCTTTATGAGGTTATAACTCTGGAACGCTTCAACGGATCTTCGCGATTCTGAGACTGTTTTCTCGTGACATATTGTACTTCATGATAGTGGTAAAATTTCTTCCATATAACTTGCGTTTATTTATGAAAAAAACGCAAATATGGCAAAAATTTTGAAAATTTTGCAATTTTCAAACTTTGAATTTTTATTCCCTTAAAACAGAGAAATATGTCACACAAAATAGTTAAGAAATAACATTTCCCACATGTCTACTTTACATCAGCACAATTTTGGAAACAAAATTTTTTTTTGTTAGGAAATTATAAGGGTTAAAAGTTGACCAGCGATTTCTCATTTTTACAACAAAAGTTACAAAGCCATTTTTTTTTCGGGACCACCTCATATTTGAAGTCACTTTGAGGGGTCTATATAGCAGAAAATACCCAAAAGTGACACCATTCTAAAAACTACACCCCTCAAGGTACTCAAAACCACATTCAAGAAGTTTATTAACCCTTCAGGTGCTTCACAGGAGCTGAAGCAACGTGGAAGGAAAAAATTAACATTTTACTTTTTAGTCACAAAAATATCTTTTACAAACATTTTTTTTATTTTCACAAGGGAAAAAGGAGAAAAAGGACCAAAAAGTTGTTGTGCAATTTCTCCTGAGTACGCCGATACCCCATATGTGAGGGAAAACCACTGTTTGGGCACACGGCAGAGCTCGGAATGGAAGGAGCGCAGTTTGACTTTTCCAAACCAAAATTGGCTGGAATTGAGAACGGACGCCATGTCGCGTTTGGAGAGGCACTGATGTGCCTAAACAGTGGAAACCCCCCACATGTGACCCCATTTTGGAAACTAGACCCCCTAAGGAACTTATCTAGATTGTGTGGTAAACACTTTGAACCCTCAAGTGCTTCACGCAAGTTTGTAATGTAGAGCCGTGAAGAAAAAAAATCATATTTTTTTCCACAAACATGATGTTTTAGTCCCAAATTTTTATTTTCCCAAGGGTAAGAGGAGAAATTGGACCACAAAAGTTTTGTCCAACATGTCCTGAGTACGCTGATACCCCATATGGGGGGGGAACCACTGTTTGGGCACACGGCAGGGCTTGAAAGGGAAGGAGCGCCGTTTGACTTTTCCAAACCAAAATTGACTGGAATTGCGAACGGACGCCATGTCGCGTTTGGAGGGCCCCTGATGTGCCTAAACAGTGGAAACCCCCCACATGTCACCACATTTTGGAAACTAGACCCCCTAAGGAACTTATCTAGATGTGTGGTGAGCACTTTGAACCCTCAAGTGCTTCACGCAAGTTTGTAATGTAGAGCCGTGAAGAAAAAACACGGATTTTGGTAAGAACTTACCTGTAAAATCCTTTTCAGCGAAGGAAGGGAGGGAGACACAGGATTCATTACTGATGGGTAGGCGGAGCCTCAGATCAGGATGTCACCTCAGATCAAAAGCGTGCTGACTGGCTGGCCCCTCCAGCTCAGGCTCCTCCTACTCAGCTCCAGTCGTACCAAAGCTTTAGGGAAGAACCAAGATCACCAGCGGAGCAACATAACCCTGTCTGAAGGAACTTCAGAGAAAAACACAAGGATACAGGTTATGTACACAAAGTAAGCCAAAAACCACAGAGTTCCAGGTACTAATCACTGAACCTGACTACTGCGATGAGCTGGCGATGCTGAAAAGAGCCTTAACGCGCTGACCTCAGTCCAGATAATCGCTATCAGATAAGAGTCGCGCTGCATCTGAAAACATCAACACACTTCTGCCTTGGGCGGGATCTGTGTCTCCCTCCCTTCCTTCGCTGAAAAGGATTTTACAGGTAAGTTCTTACCAAAATCCGTGTTTCAGCTGCAGATGGAAGGGAGGGAGCCACAGGATTCATTACTGATGGGACGTCCCAAAGCAGTTCAAAAATAAGGGTGGGAAAAAACCAACAAAAGGCAGAAACCCAACAACCTTAACAAGAAAGCGCAACCAGCGCTAAAACACAAGTTCCACAAGAACTTCAAACTACAGCTGCCTGCAAGACCCTACGTCCGAGGGCTGCATCAGCAGAAGCACTGACGTCCACTTTATAAAACTTTGTAAACGTGTGGACAGAACGCCAAGTTGCCGCCCGACAGAGCTGCACTGCCGAGGCGCCTTGATGAAAAGCCCACGATGAAGCCACAGCTCTCGTGGAATGGGCTCGAATCTTAATCGGACAAGATGCACCCCGAAGACTGTAAGCTTCCAGAATAGCTGACCGAATCCAACGAGCTATAGAATCCTTGGAAGCTCGCTGACCACGCCGGCGACCAGCTGGAACCACAAATAGAGAGTCCGTCTTACGAAAACCTTGAGTAATAGATAGGTAAAACTTCAAGGCCCGCACTAAATCCAATGTGTGCAAATCTCGCTCTTTCGCATTCTTCGGATCCGGGCAGAAAGAAGGCAACACAATATCCTGGTTAACATGAAATTGTGATACCACTTTAGGTAAAAAATCACCCCGTGTGCGAAGCACTACACGATCCGGAAAAAACTCCAGAAAAGGAGGCGAACAAGAAAGAGCTGCCAACTCAGAAACTCTCCTCAAAGAAGTGACCGCTACAAGGAAAGCCACCTTCCAGGAAAGTAAAGAAAGGCTAGCCGAACCCATAGGCTCAAAAGGTTTATGCTGAAGAGCCTCCAAAACAAGGTTGAGCCGCCAAGGAGACACGGAAGCCTTCCGCGGCGGAAACTTACGAGCTATACCGCGGAAAAAGGAAATCACGTCCCTATTTGAAGCAATGGTTCTCCGAAACAATAAAGACAGAGCAGAAATCTGACCTTTCAGGGTGCTGACTGCCAAACCTTTGTCCAGCCCATGCTGCAGAAAAGCCAACAGATTGGGGATGGAAAACTTTCTCGGATTCCGAGAGGATCCCAAACACCACGAAATGAAGTTTTCCCAGGTTTTGTGGTAAATCCTAGTAGTAGCCGGACTTCTCGCAGCACGAAGGGTAGCAATAACCTCGGCTGAAAAACCTCTATGGGTTAAGATTTCGGTCTCAAGAGCCACGCCGTCAAACGCAGGGACTGCAAGTCCGGATGAGAAATGGGCCCCTGAGTCAACAAGTCCGGTTGAAGAGGAAGCGGAAAAGGAGGTGCCGCCAACAGCGACATTATTGTCGAGAACCACATCCTTCTTGGCCAATCCGGAGCTATCAAAATAGCTGAAATTCTCTCTAATCTGATCCGACGCAGTACTAGAGGAAGTAAAGATATCGGCGGGAATACATAGATCAGCTCGAACTGATCCCACTGAGCTACTAAAGCATCCACCGCCACAGCCTTCGGGTCCTTGTACCTGGACATGAACGTCGGTAACTTGGCATTGAACCTGGATGCCATCAAATCCACTTGGGGAGTTCCCCAACGGGAGCACAGTAGTGCAAAAACTTCCGGGTGAAGGCTCCATTCCCCAGGATCCATCTTCCTGCGACTGAGAAAGTCCGCTGTAAGATTCTGAACCCCTGGAATGTGAATCGCCGAAATGGCTGGCACACTGGCCTCGGCCCAAATCAGAATTCGAGACACCTCCACCAAGAGCCTGGAACTCCTTGTCCGCCTTGGTGATTGATATACGCGACAGCCGTCGCATTGTCTGTCTGCACTCGAACTGGCAGACCGCTCAAAGGGACCGTCCAATGCTGGAGGCAAAGGAAAATCGCCCTCAATTCCAGGATGTTGATCGGAAGAACAGACTCTTCCGGTGACCATACCCCCTGAATCCAGAGATTGTTCCAAACACCCCCCCAGCCCGTCAGGCTGGCATCGGTGGTTATGACTGACCACTTTGGAGGGAGGAAGGACTTCCCCAGGGCAAAAACCCCTGGACGTAGCCACCATCCTAGAGAATCCCGCACCGCGCGAGAAATGGTGACACTGCAATCCAGCGATTGCGACCGATTCCATCGACTCAAAATAAACTTTTGGAGGGTCCTGGAATGGAACTGGGCAAAAGGAATCGCCTCCATGGACGCCACCATCAGTCCCAGAAGACGCATACACTTCCGTAGGGACATTGCCGTTGAGGATTTCATAATCTGTACATGTCGAAGAAGACATGACTGTTTGTCTGGTAGTAGGGAAACTACCGACCGAAACGTGTCGAGATGCATTCCCAAAAAGAGGATTGTCCTCGATGGTTGCAGGGACGACTTCTCCCAATTGACCAGCCAACCGAAGTCCTTCAGAAACTGAAGAGACAAATCCCGAGCCGTCAACGCCTCCTCCTCCGAGGAAGCCACGATCAAAAGATCGTCCAGATAAGGGAGAATCGTAATCCCCTGTCTTCGAAGGATTGCCATGAGGGGTGCCAGAATTTTTGTAAAGACTCTTGGCGCTGAGGCTAAGCCGAACGGCAGAGCCACGAACTGGTAATGATTCTGACCTATGGCAAATCGAAGAAAGCGCTGATGAGCCTTTCCGATGGGAATATGCAAATAAGCGTCGCGAATGTCGATTGACACCAGAAAATCGTTCTGTGACAGAGCTGCCACAACGGAGCGAAGCGACTCCATGCGAAATTTCCGGGCATGGACATGCCGGTTTAATCGCTTGAGATCCAGAATCGGGCGAAATTTGTTCTCCTTTTTGGGAACTACAAAAAGGTTGGAATAAAAACCTTCCCCTCGGTCCTCTGACGGAACCGGTATCACTACACCCTTTTGTAGCAGAAATTCGACCTCTCGCTGTAGAGCGACAACAAGCTCGGGTTCCGACGGAACGCGAGACTGACAAAAAACATTTGGGGGTCGAGAAGCAAACTCTATGAAATAGCCTGCCGACACTATCCGCGTTACCCAGGAATCTGGAACGCGAGCCATCCAAGTCGCCTTGAAAAGAAGCAGGCGACCCCCCACTCGAGAATCCTCGAGTGGACCCCTGGCGTCAATCCGACTTGGCGGGCTTCTTGTCAAGTTCCCGCTTGTCCTGGCGGAAACTCTGCTTCCAGGGAGTACGAGTTTTCTGAGAGGATTTCTTTCCTGAGAAGGAAGGACGACCCGATCCCCACGAGGAGTGACTAGATCGTCCTCGGCCCCGAAAGGACCGCCGACCACTATAGCCACCAGGCTTACTGGACACCGAAGCCATGGCCCTACGCTGTGGTAATGCTGATTCCTTCGCCTTAGCCTTGGAAATCAGCTCTGTGAGGTCGGATCCAAAAAGATGGCCACCCTTGTAAGGTAAGGCCAACAACCCTTGTTTGGAAACTGCGTCCCCGGCCCACTGTCTGAGCCATAAAGCTCTTCTGACTGTGACCGCTGAAGCTTGCGCTTTGGCCAGCAGAGATGCCGTATCCAGACCGGCATCAAAGATATAACAGGCTGCCGTTTCTAACCATTCACAAGTTTCCCGTATCTCAGATAACGGAGATTCATTTTGCAACTCCGTCTTCAAACGTGCCAACCAGCCTAGAGAAGCTCTAGCAGCACACATGGATCCTAGCACTGCTCGGAATCCATGACCCGCAGCCTCATAGCTTGCTTTTGCCGCCAATTCCGTTTTTCTATCCAAAGGCTCCTGTAAACTCGCTTTCCCCTTAATAGGGAGTAGTGAGGATTTACTAAGCTGAGATAAAGACACATCCACTTCAGGAGCAGAAGTCCAATTAGCCTTTAACTCCGCAGAGCAAGGATAAAGTGTATCAAAGAAATGCGTTCCATGAAAACGCTTATCTGGACACAGACGTTCCTCCTCTATTACACTATTAAGCTCATCCAGAGCTGGCAATGTTGTACGCGAAGCACGGGACTCCTGGAACATGCGTGCTGATTTACCAGGACGACTAGCTACCACCTCCGGTAACTGTAATATATCTCTCATGGCTTCAATTAATGCCTCCGTACGCTTCGCCATAGAGGAACGCCCCTGTGGCTCGTCCGCATCTGAATCGGATATTTCTCCATCCGAATTTAAAGGGGAACTCTGCCCAATATCAGATACATCTGACTCGCTCCGTGTAGAGGCCGGTAACGACCTGCGTCGCTTCCTCTGAGAGGAATTAGCAGACACATATTGACCTAAAAGGTCAGACAAGTTGTTGATCGATCGAGCGATATCGTCCAATTTTTCACCGCTGTCGACCGCAGCACTAGACGCTGTTGAGGTCTGCGTATCTGATTGCCGCAATGGCACTGGGACGTGGTCCGCGGCATCTGAACTCTGTTCAGACATGTCTCACCTGTATGAGCAGGTCAAAGCGGTAACACCAGCAAAAACTATGCGGGTTTTTTTTTTTTATAAACGCTGAAGGGTTAACGCTCCACCAGGCAGGGTTACCCCAGCGGTATTCAGTCAAAAAAATTGCTGGTAGAAATAACCCTCAGAGGGGTTAATATTGCAAACTCACCACAATATATATATGAAGTGTGAGCCCCAGCCAATTTTATGTCTCTAATGAGACTGCAGCTGCAGGATAGCGATCGCTGCGCTGCGGGGTGAGGAATCAGCACTCACCCAGCTGGCCGTGGTGTCTTATGAGGAGAGGAGCGGTCTGAGGAGCCCAGGAGCCTGTGTAATGGCCGCCACAGTGGGGGAGTCGCAGGAGAAACGCCAGAGCGCGCGTCTTCCTGCTCAGAAGACCGGGAATCGTTAGGCCACGCCCCCTGCTAGCTCAAATAATGAGCGCGAACTCCCTCGCTCCTGCTCCCTCTCTGTCCTGCAGCTATCTGCCTGCGGACAAAAAATCACCACATCTACTATGTAACAGCGCTGTCACAGCAGCGCTGAAACATACTGACATACAAGTAATAGCGCTGCTCACTCAGACGCTAAAGCACTCACACATAATTATAATAAAAAATTTGTGTGGAGTACTCACCAGCCAAAGCGCCACAGGGACCCTCAGGGGTTTCTGGCGCTGTGCCCATGCTTCCCCCCAGGGCGAGGAACGCAGTGACCGCACGTGTGGTTTGCGTCCCGCCAGGGAAGCTCTCCTCATCCCCCAGGGCCGGCAAGATTCTGCAGGGACCATAATTGTGATACAGATCCGCCAAGGGAGAGGTTGGGGTACAGCAGCACTGGTACCCCTAAGACCTCTAGACCAACTGGTGATCCAAGTCTCCTGTCCGAATATAAAATAATAAAATCTTCTGAGGAGCTGCATTAGCAGCGACCATCCTCTGGGACCTCAAATCTTAGACTGGAGCTGAGTAGGAGGAGCCCGAGCTGGAGGGGCCAGCCAGTCAGCACGCTTTTGATCTGAGGTGACATCCTGATCTGGGCTCCGCCTACCCATCAGTAATGAATCCTGTGGCTCCCTCCCTTCCATCTGCAGCTGAAAAATCATATTTTTTCCAAAAGCATGATGTTTTAGTCCCCAAATTTTTATTTTCCCAAGGGTAAGAGGAGAAATTGAACCACAAAACTTGTTGTCCAACTTGTCCTGAGTACGCTGATACCCCATATGTGGGGGGGAACCACTGTTTGGGCGCATGGCAGGGCTTGAAAGGGAAGGAGCGCCGTTTGACTTTTCCAAACCAAAATTGGCTGGAATTGCGAACGGACGCCATGTCGCGTTTGGAGGGTCCCGGATGTGCCTAAACAGTGGAAACCCCCACATGTGACCCCATTTTGGAAACTAGACCCCCTAAGGAACTTATCTAGATGTGTGGTGACACTTTTAACCCTCAAGTGCTTCACGCAAGTTTGTAATGTAGAGCCGTGAAGAAAAAAATCATATTTTTTCCACAAACATGATGTTTTAGTCCCCAAATTTTTATTTTCCCAAGGGTAAGAGGAGAAATTGGACCACAAAAGTTGTTGTCCAACATGTCCTGAGTACGCTGATACCCCATATGTGGGGGGGAACCACTGTTTGGGCACACGGCAGGGCTTGAAAGGGAAGGAGCGCCGTTTGACTTTTCCAAACCAAAATTGGCTGGAATTGCGAACGGACGCCATGTCGCGTTTGGAGGGCCCCTGATGTGCCTAAACAGTGGAAACCCCCCACATGTCACCACATTTTGGAAACTAGACCCCCTAAGGAACTTATCTAGATGTGTGGTGAGCACTTTGAACCCTCAAGTGCTTCACGCAAGTTTGTAATGTAGAGCCGTGAAGAAAAAAAATCATATTTTTTCCACAAACATGATGTTTAAGTCCCCAAATTTTTATTTTCCCAAGGGTAAGAGGAGAAATTGGACCCCAAAAGTGGTTGTCCAATTTGTCCTGAGTACGCTGATACCCCATATGTTGGGGGATCCACTGTTTGGGCACACGGCAGGGCTCGGAAGGGAAGCAGTGACGTTTTGGAATGCAGACTTTGATGGAATGGTCTGCGGGCGTCATGTTCCGTTAGCAGAGCCCCTGATGTGCCTAAACAGTGGAAACCCCCCACATGTGACCCCTTTTGGAAACTAGACCCCCTAAGGAACTTATCTAGGTGTGTGGTGAGCACTTTGAACCCCCAAGTGTTTCACTAACGTTTATAATGCCCTGGCGTGAAAAAAAAAAATATATTTTTTTTTCCACAAAAGTGATGTTTTAGTCCCCAATTTTTTATTTTCCCAAGGGTAAGAGGAGAAATTGGACCCCAAAAGTGGTTGTCCAATTTGTCCTGAGTACGCTGATAACCCATATGTTGGGGGGATCCACTGTTTGGGCATACGGCAGGGCTCGGAAGGGAAGCAGTGACGTTTTGGAATGCAGACTTTGATGGAATGGTCTGCGGGCGTCATGTTCCGTTAGCAGAGCCCCTGATGTGCCTAAACAGTGGAAACCCCCCACATGTGACCCCATTTTGGAAACTAGACCCCTAAGGAACTTATCTAGGTGTGTGATGAGCACTTTGAACCCCCAAGTGTTTCACTAAAGTTTATAATGCCCAGGTGTGAAAAAAAAAAATCCTACTTTTTACCTCACACAAATGATGTTTTAGTCCCCAATTTTTTATTTTCCCAAGGTTAAGAGGAGAAATTGGACACCAAAAGTTGTTGTCCAATTTGTCCTGAGTACACTGGTACCCCATATGTGGGAAAAAACTGTTTGGGCACAATTCGGGGCTCAGAAGGGAAATTGTGACGTTTTGGAAGCAGACTTTGATGGAATGGTCTGCGGGCGTCATGTTCCGTTTGCAGAGCCCCTGATGTGCCTAAACATTAAAAAAAAAAAACCACAAGTGACATAATTTTGGAAAGTAGACTCCCAAGGAACTTTTCTAAATGTGCCCCCTTCTGGAACTAATCTTTCCTGTAAAGTAAATTAGTAGTGCATGGAGGTGTGGTACAATTTGAAACAATCCTTCATACCCAGGCCAGGTTTTTCGGGGCAGGTGTTGCATTGGTAAGTGGTGTCCTTGCGTATTCCCCTTTTGTAACACACTCGGCACCTTTTTTGCGGCTTACCTTTTCTTCCAGTTGGCGGGACCACCCCCGGGAAATGCTGACCTGGTATGATACGAGCGCCTTCAGTTCCGGAAGTACTGGGGCCCGCTGTTTCCTGAGCGCCAAACATCAGGGCCTTAACCACTACCTCCTGAAACTGAAGGTACGTCGTATCGCTGTTGCGTGCACATCGTGACAGCAGGAAAGCGTTGAGCATTGCCATTTGGACGATGTGCACGGACAGCTTCTTGTACCACACCTTGGCCTTTCTCAAAGCACTGTACGGTTGGAGGAGTTGATCAGAGAGATCAACACCCCCCATGTATTTATTGTACCCCAGTACACAGTCCGGTTTGCAGACCTGTGTAGAGGTACCCCGTACAGTGCTGAGGGCGCTGCCATCACCATGTATGGTGGTCAAGAGAAGGACATCCCTCTTGTCCTTGTACTTGACCACCAACAGGTGGTTGCTACATTGGGCTCTGCTCTCACCCTTTCTGAGCATCAGCCCAAGTAGCGTCTTTGGGAGGCCTCTCTGATTTTTGCGGACGGTACCGCAGGCTACGGTAGCTCGCGCAGAGAGGGATTTGTAGAGTGGGATGCTGGAATAAAAGTTATCAGTGTAAAGGTGATAACCTTTATCCAGCAGTGGGTGCACCAAATCCCACACAATTTTCCCACTCACTCCCAGGACGGGGGGACACTCAGGGGGTACAATCCTGGTGTCCTTTCCTTCGTAAACTCTAAAGCTGTGTGTGTACCCTGAGGTACTCTCACACAGCTTGTAGAGTTTGATTCCGTACATTGCCCTCTTGCTGGGCAGGTACTGGCGGAATGCGAGCCGTCCCTTAAAATGAACCAAGGACTCATCCACGCAGATGTCCCTTTGGGGCACGTACACTTCAGCAAACTTTTTGTTGAAGTGTTCGATGACCGGCCGAACTTTGAACAGGCGGTCAAAGTTGGGGTCATCTCGTGGGGGACACTGTGCATTATCATTATAATGCAGGAATTTGTGGATGGCCTCAAAACGCGTCCGAGCCATGACCATTCGGAACAGTGGAGTGTTGTATGAAATATCAACACTCCAATATTGCCGAATTTCTGGCTTCTTCAGGATCCCCATATGGAGGACCAGGCCCCAAAACTGCATCATTTCAACTGCGTCTACAGGAGACCAGTTGGAAAATGATGAACGGGGGTTTTGCGCCAAAAATTGCCGAGCGTACAAATTTGTTTGCTCCACCATAAGTTTAATTAAATCCTCAGAGAAAAAGACTTTGAAAAAGTCTATTTCTGTGAAGCCGGTGGAGTCAAACCTGATTCTGCCACAAAATCAGGAATCAGTGGCTCGTAATTTTCGGGGGCCGGGGTCCATACGGGGTCCGAAGAGGGGTGCGCTGGTTCATTTTCAGGGGCGGGCGCTGCCTCATGTTCTGTCCTGGGGCGTCTGCGTGGCGGTTCCGCAGGACCCGAGGAGGAAGAAGAATCTTCATCTGAAAAATAAAGAAATGTGGGATCCTCTCCCTCGCTATCAGTGTCGGAGGCAAGGAAAGCGTATGCCTCCTCCACTGAATAGCGCTGTTGGGATGAGCGTGACGAGCGTGACATTTTTTTTGTGAATGTGGTGCTTTGTGTGAACTTTATTTATAACTGTGTGTGTGTGGGGGGGGGGGGGATAGTGATTGGTGTAAACTAAGCTGAAAAGAAAAAGCTAAAAGAAAAGAAAGCGAATAGGGAAAAAAAAGGCCTGTGAAAAAAAGTCTAAACCAGCAGGCACGAGCTCTGATAAGTGACCGGTGTCACTTATCAAAGTTCCGTGGCTGCTGGATGTGCGCACGGGAGTGACGGAAAGGAGGGTGAAAAAAAAACTGGCAGGCACGAGCTCTGATAAGTGACCGGTGTCACTTATCAAAGTTCCGCGGCTGCTGGATGTGCGCACGGGAGTGGCGGAAAGGGGGGGTGAAAAAAAAAAAAAAACCAGCAGGAACGAGCTCTGATAAGTGACTGGTGTCACTTATCAAAGTTCGTGGCTGCTGGATGTGCGCACGGGAGTGACGGAAAGGGGGGTGAAAAAAAAAACTGGCAGGCACGAGCTCTGATAAGTGACGGTCACTTATCAAAGTTCCGCGGCTGCTGGATGTGCGCACGGGAGTGGCGGAAAGGGGGGGTGAAAAAAAAAAAAAAAAAACCAGCAGGAACGAGCTCTGATAAGTGACTGGTGTCACTTATCAAAGTTCCGTGGCTGCTGGGTGTGCGCACGGGAGTGGCGGAAAAGTTGGTGAAAAAAAACAAAAAAAAAAACAGCAGGAACGAGCTCTGATAAGTGACTGGTGTCACTTATCAAAGTTCCGTGGCTGCTGGATGTGCGCACGGGAGTGGCGGAAAAGTTGGTGAAAAAAAAAAAAAACGGCAGGAACGAGCTCTGATAAGAGACTGGTGTCACTTATCAAAGTTCCGTGGCTGCTGGATGTGCGCACGGGAGTGGCGGAAAGGGGGGTGAAAAAAAAAAAAACGGCAGGCACGAGCTCTGATAAGTGACCGCTGTCACTTATCAAAGTTTGCGGCTGCTGGATGTGCGCACGGAGGGGGGTGCGAAAGTGTTGATCGGTGAACTGCGTCACCAATCAACGCTCGGCGGCGCAAAGGGGGGGTAAAAAGAGGGGGAAAGGGAAGGGGGGAGGGGGGAATGGGGGGATTGGGGTGGATCGGGCAGGGATCGGGGCTCAAAAACTCACGTTTGTAGTCTTTTCTTTCTTTTCTCTTCTTTCTTCTCTCTTCTTTCTTCTCTCTTCAGCAGGAGTTGTGGTGTCACAGGCTACTGTGGCACCACAAGGCCCAGCACAGGAGGAGATCTGGCAGTGTGACCGCACAGTAGGAATCCTCAGCAAGTGTGAGGACCCCTGCAGTGCGGTCAGACAGGTCAGATCCAGTTTGCAGACAGGTCACAGAGCGGTCACATCGCTGCTGTGACCTGTCATTGGTGGGATCGATGATCACATCAATCCCACCAATCAAAGGAGACCCCTGCATTGCCGGTTGCTAGGCACCGGCCTAGTAATCGGAGCTCTTAGCTCCGATTCCTAGGCAGGTCACCGGCAGGGCACAGAGCGGTCACACCGCTGCTGTGCCCTGTGATTGGCGCGATCGTCGATGACATCGATCGCGCCAATCAGTTCCTTCATGCCCTACAGGCCCTGGCCTAGGATCGGTGCTATTACTGCACCGATCCAGGCAGGTACAGGCAGGGCACAGTGCGGATATACAGCGGCTGTGCCCTGCGATTGGCGCGATCGATGTGATCGGCGATCGCGCCAATCCGGGGGGGGTCTGGACCTTCGATCCTAGCCTGCGATCCTAGCCTGCGATCTCACTGTTTCAGCCGCTCTGATTGGCTGAAACAGTGAGAAAGGCTGTGATTGGCTGTTCAGAATTCAACAGCCAATCACAGCGATCGGGAGGCCTGAGGGGTGAGGACGCAGCCCGGGATGCCGACGCCAACTTCCAAGAGGTAAGCTGGCGTCGGAATTTTAATGCTTTCACCGCTACTTAAGTCGCGATGTCGCATTAAAGGGCATGACGTACTATCCCGTCCATGGTCAGAATGGCACGGGTTTTATGGACGGGATAGTACGTCTAATGTCAGAGAGGGGTTAAATATTAAAATCAGTGAGTTTTTCAAGCAGGAAAAAAACGCTTCAGAAAACAGCACTTTTCAAGTTTATGTGCACGCGATGTCTTTTTCATATGAACAAAGTGAAAAAAAAAAAAAAATGACACTGCTGTGCATGTGTTCTGTCTGATCTCACGTTTTTAAACCGCTTCAGGATTCGGGAACCCTAAAGCAGTTAAAAGAAGTGACCTGCTCATTCTTTAGGCGGCTTCTGCTCTTTATAATTTACCATATACAGTAGAGTAAAAGATGGTAAAAATGACGGTAAAGCTCATTCAGGTAAATGACTGCAGTGTTTTCCTAAAGCTGGCGACTAAAAGACAATGTGTACAGGGACTTTTTGGAACAGATTGTAAAGTGCATTTCATCAGGGTCCACTTCAAATATATGCATTATTTTATCTCCATTTGTTTCTTAATTTCGAAATCGGAACTTTTCCAAGAGTGATTTTGGCACATATTTGTGCCACTCCCCTCCCCCCCAAAAAAATAACTACTGTAGATTGCCAGCAGGGCCCTCACTCCTCCTGTGACTGGAACTATGTGTTACTTTGTATTGTCTATAAACGTCCCTGCTTAATTGTAAAGTGCTGCGGAATATGTTGGCGCCATAGAAATAAAAATTACTATTATTGTAACCTTGTCTATAGTTTGCTGATTGGAGAGGTCTCGTTAACATGATTATCTTAAACTAGCGGTATAATGTACAAGCATCAACACTAACTGTTTTTGCAGTCATTTGCATGTGACAAATACAAATCAATCTGTGATGTCACTTCTACCCAGTGAATTTTCAGAGAAAATTGGAGCAAATGTCCAGTGAAAGTGACAACCTTTGTGGGAAAAAAAAAAAAAAAAGCTTCAGAATTTTTAACAAAAAGTAACTTACCACAGTCATATAAGCTTCAGGGTCAGGAGCATAAGTAACACATTGGCCTTCGTTATGGTGGACCAGCATTTGGCTGGAACATTGAGAGATCAAAATGGTCAACGCAAACCAAAGCCACATTCTTGGGACTTTTAGTAGGGGAAAAAAAAAAGAAAAGACACAATGTACTATATAAATTCTTACATAACCACATGTTGAAAGAGATATGCAAATTTCAGTTCTTCTGAAAGAAAATACCCATTAATAGTTTTAATAAAATTATATTTTTTGAGGAAAGATTCAGAATAAAGTAACATAATACTCTGCTCAGAGACTCCTGCTCTATAACATTAGCCAAATTTATCAATGTATTAAAAAAAAATAAGTATCTTATTTTGAGATGAAGAAAACAGAATATCAAACAATAAAAATACAATTTATTCATAAATTGAAGCAAAAGTTTTAGGCAACATTAGAAGTGAGAAAACAGTAAGCAGCAGAGTAAGAGCTAGAGATCTAGTAATAGCAAAATGTAGAACACAAAATATAATAAATAAAACAAGATTGGATGGAAAATCAGATGATAAGTTACCATACCGGCAATCAGGGATCTTACACACCCAGGTCTGAGCAGTACAGTGCTACCAGGAACAACACATCGTATCAGCAAACACAAGACGTCATAATACATTCTGAAAGATATGCAGCCTTCTTTTTAGGAGTAGTGCAGCAGAGGCGTGCCGGGAGAGCATGAAGGATAATGTAGCCAGTGCCCACTAGTTGTAGTCTGCAGCATGCGTGTACAATCGGATTTATCTTTGAATGACCGTCATTAATTACCTTACAAATAATGAGCTCAACGCATAGGTATCTTCAACCCTTCAATTCCATTCCATGAAGTCGCTCCTGATGGAAAGCAATAGTCCCGTGCACACTGCTGATGTGTAACGAACCCCGAGCACAACTATTCCACTGATGGACGAAAACTACAACATGTGTGATCACCACTAATATCCACTGGAGTATTTTCCGTGTACACACTGTGGGGGTTCACCCTCTCAGGAAGCCACACAAAGAGACTGTTTTTACATGACACAAGGAATAATGTTTATTTCCACTGGTTGCACATCATCAAAAACATAAAATCCCTAGCCTTGTCCAGGCACTAACTAAACAATATAGATGACACAGACTATTCAGACACGGCTGAGCTAGCCCCAGCTTGGTTACACAAAAGAGCCATCATCCACAGCAACCAGTGATACTTGCAGTTTGGTGTACACGGCTTGTGAAGTCTCTTCTCAGAGAAATTCTGTCTTTTTTCTCTCCAGCTCCAAACACAACCCACTTTGCTCAGTTTCCCCCAGCTGACTGACAACAGTGAACACGGGCCTGGTTCTAGTCATAGCTATCCAGGTGCACCTAATCAGGACCTGTAGTGCTAGGATTTAACCCCTATCCTACTTGGCTTTCTTATCCCCTTCATGACCTTGCCATTTTTTGCAATTCTGACCAGTGTCCATTTATGAGGTAATAACTCAGGAACGCTTCAACGGATCCTAGCGATTCTGAGATTGTTTTTTAGTGACATATTGGGCTTCATGTTAGTGGTAAATGTAGGTCAATAATTTTTGCATTTATTTGTGAAAAAAAAATGGAAATTTGGCGAAAATTTTGAAAATGTTGCAATTTTCAAATTTTGAATTTATATTCTGTTAAACCAGAGAGTTATGTGACACAAAATAGTTAATAAATAACATTTCCCACATGTCTACTTTACATCAGCACAATTTTGGAAACAAAATTTTTTTTTGTTAGGAAGTTGTAAGGGTTAAAAGTTGACCAGCGATTTCTCATTTTTACAGCAAAATTTACAAAACCATTTTTTTTAGGGACCACCTCACATTTGAAGTCACTTTGAGGGGTCTATATGGTAGAAAATACCCAAAAGTGACACCATTATAAAAACTGCACCCCTCAAGCTATCAAAACTACATTCAAGAAAATTATTAACTCTTCAGGTGCTTCACAGGAACTAAAGCAACGTGGAAGGAAAAAAATGGACATTTTAATTTTTCCAACAAAAATTTTATTTTAGCATCAATTTTTTCATTTTTGCATGGGAAACAGGATAAAATGGATTCTAAAATTTGTTGGGCAATTTCTCCTGAGTACACAGATACCTCATATGTGGTCATAAACCACTGTTTGGGCACACGGCAGGGCTCAGAAGTGAAGGAGCGCCATTTGACTTTTTGAATGGAAAATATGCTGGAATATTTAGCAGTTGCCATGTCGCATTTGGAGAGTCCCTGTGTGCCTAAACATTGGAGCTCCCCACAAGTGACCCCATTTTGGAAACTAGACACCCCAAGGAACTTATCTAGATGCATAGTGAGCACTTTGAACCCCCAGGTGCTTCACAAATTGATCCGTAAAAAAAAGAAAGTACTTTTTAAAAAAAAAATATATATTTTAGCCTCAGTTTTTTCATTTTCACGTGAGCAACAGAATAAAATGGCTCCTAAATTTTGTTGGGAAATTTCCTGAGTGCATCGATACCTCATATGTGGTCATAAACCACTGTTTGGGTGCACGGTAGGGTTCACCATGTTGGAAAATAGACCTCTTATGGAACTTATCTAGATTTGTTGTGAGCACTCTGAACCCCAAGTGCTTCACAGAAGTTTATAACGCAGAGCAGTGAAAATAAAAAAATATTTTTTTTCCTCAAAAATGATTTTTTAGCCCGCTATTTTTTATTTTCACAAGGTTAACAGGAGAAATTGGACCACAAAATTTGTTGTGCAATTTGTCCTGAGTACACCAATACCCCATATGTGGGGGGGAACCACTGTTTTGGCGCATGGGAGAGCTCAGAAGGGAAGGAGCACCATTTTGGAATGCAGACTTGATGGAATGTTCTGCGGGCGTCATGTTTGGTTTGCAAAGCCCCTGATGTGCCTAAACAGTAGAAACCCCCCACAAGTGACCCCATTTTGGAAACTAGACCGCCAAGGAGCTTATCTAGATGTGTAGTGAGCACTTTGAACCCCCAAGTGCTTCACAGAAGTTTATAAACGCAGAGTAGTGAAAATAAAAAAATATTTTTGTTTCTCAAAAATCATTTTTTAGCCCATTTTTTATTTTCCCAAGGGTAAGGCTACTTTCACACTTGCGTTTTTTTGCGCTGCGTTTCGAGCGCACATGAAGCGCATTAAAAAAACGCATGCAAACGCTTGTAAACGCTGCGATATTTATTCGCATCAGCATGCGCATTTCGACAAAAAAACGCAGCGTTTGTCTGCGATTTCATGCGTTTTTGCATGCGTTTGCATTTTTTTGGCGCATGCGTTGTCTATGTGTCACATTTCTATCATCTCTGTCTCCATCATCTCTGTCTCCTCATCTCTGTCTCCATCATCTCTGTCTCCATCATCTCTGTCTCCATCATCTCTGTCTCCATCATCTCTGTCTCCATCATCTCTGTCTCCATCATCTCTGTCTCCATCATCTCTGTCTCCATCATCTCTGTCTCTATCATCTGTCTCCATCATCTCTGACTCTATCATCTCTGGCTCTACATCTCTGTCTCCATCATCTTGTCTCCATCATCATCTGTCTCCATCATCTCTGTCTCCATCATCTCTGTCTACTCTGTCTCCATCATCTCTGTCTCCATCATCTCTGTCTCCACCATCTCTGTCTCCATCATCTCTGTGCTCTATCACTCTGTCTCATCATCTCTGTCTCATCATCTCTGTCTCCATCATCTCTGTCTCATCATCTCTGTCTCTATCATCTTGTCTCCATCATCTCTGTCTCATCATCTCTGTCTCATATCATCTGTCTCCATCATCTCTGTCTCTATCATCTCTGTCTCCATCATCTCTGTCTCTATCATATCTGGCTCTATCATCTCTGTCTCCATCATCTCTGTCTCCATCATCTCTGTCTCCATCATCTCTGTCTCCACCATCTGTGGCTCTATCATCTGTCTCCATCATCTCTGTCTCCATCATCTCTGTCTCCATCATCTGTCTCCATCATCTCTGTCTCCATCATCTCTGTCTCCATCATCTCTGTCTCCATCATCTCTGGCTCCATCATCTCTGGCTCCATCATCTCTGGTCTATCATCTCTGTCTCCATCATCTCTGTCTCCATCATCTCTGTCTCCATCATCTCTGTCTCCATCATCTCTGTCTCCATCATCTCTGTCTCTATCATCTGTCTCCGTCATCTCTGGCTCTGTCATCTCTGTCTCCATCATCTTTGTCTCCATCATCTTTGTCTCCATCATCTTGTCTCATCATCTGTGGCTCTATCATCTGTCTCCATCATCTCTGTCTCCATCATCTCTGTCTCCATCATCTCTGTCTCCATCATCTGTCTCCATCATCTCTGACTCTATCATCTCTGCTCTATCATCTCTGTCTCCATCATCTCTGTCTCCATCATCTCTGTCTCCATCATCTCTGTCTCCATCATCTCTGTCTCCATCATCTCTGTCTCCACCATCTCTGTCTCCACATCTGTGGCTCTATCATCTGTCTCCATCATCTCTGTCTCCATCATCTCTGTCTCCATCATCTCTGTCTCCATCATCTGTCTCCATCATCTCTGTCTCCATCATCTCTGTCTCCATCATCTCTGTCTCCATCATCTCTGTCTCCATCATCTCTGTCTCCATCATCTCTGTCTCCATCATCTTTGTCTCCATCATCTTTGTCTCCATCATCTCTGTCTCCATCATCTGTGGCTCTATCATCTGTCTCCATCATCTCTGTCTCCATCATCTCTGTCTCCATCATCTGTCTCCATCATCTCTGGCTCTATCATATCTGGCTCTATCATCTCTGTCTCCATCATCTCTGTCTCCATCATCTCTGTCTCCATCATCTCTGTCTCATCATCTCTGTCTCCATCATCTCTGTCTCCATCATCTCTGTCTCCATCATCTCTGTCTCCATCATCTCTGTCTCCTCATCTCTGTCTCCACCATCTGTGGCTCTATCATCTGTCTCCATCATCTCTGTCTCCATCATCTCTGTCTCCATCATCTCTGTCTCCATCATCTCTGTCTCCATCATCTCTGTCTCCATCATCTCTGGCTCTATCATCTCTGGCTCTATCATCTCTGTCTCCATCATCTGTGGCTCTATCATCTGTCCCATCATCTCTGTCTCAATCATCTGTGGCTCTATCATCTGTCTCCATCATCTCTGTCTCCATCATCTGTGGCTTTATCATCTGTCTCCATCATCTCTGTCTCCATCATCTCTGTCTCCATCATCTCTGTCTCCATCATCTCTGTCTCCATCATCTCTGTCTCCATCATCTCTGTCTCAATCATCTGTGGCTTTATCATCTGTCTCCATCATCTCTGTCTCCATCATTTACAGAAAAATCGCATGCGTGCAAAAGCGCTGACGAGCGCAAAGCCATGCGCACGCCAGCGCCTCCATAGACTGCAATGTTATTTTTTGCGCACGCGTTTTTTTTAAAGCGGTTGACCGGAAAAAAAAATGCAACATGTAGCGTCTAGCGCGTATGGGCGCACACCGGGAAAATGCGCAGCGCACGACAAACGCACATGAATGCATGCAAGCGCTAGACCCTGCGCCCGCCATGTTAAAGATAGGGGAACATTGCGCATGCGTCCGATAGCGCAAGTTGCGCTGCGCAAAAAAGCGCAAGTGTGAAAGTAGCCTAACAGGATAAATTGGACGCCAAAAGTTGTCCAGTTTTTCCGGAGTACGCTGGTGCCCCATATGTGGGGGGGAACCACTGTTTGGGCACACGGCAGGGCTCAGAAGGGAAGGAGCGCCATTTGACTTTTTTAATGGAAAATTAGCTCCAATCGTTAGCGGACACCATGTCGTGTTTGGAGAGCCCCTGTGTGCCTAAACTTTGGAGCTCCCCCACAAATGACCCCATTTTGGAAACAAGACCCCCTAATGAACTTATCTAGATGCAAAGTGAGCACTTTCAACCCCCAGGTGCTATACAGAAGTTTATAACGCAGAGCCCTGAAAATAAAAAAATGATTTTTTTTCTCAAAAAGTTATTTTTTAGCCCCCTATTTTTTATTTGCACAATGGTTACAGGAGAAATTGAACCCCTATAGTTGTTGTCCAGTTTGTCCTGAGTACGCTGGTACCCCATATGTGGGGGTAACCACTGTTTGTGATGTAGTGACGCTTTGAAATGCCGACTTGATGGAATGGTCTGTGGGCATCTTGTTACGTTTGCAGAGCCCCTGATGTGCCTAAACAGTAGAAACCCCCCACAAGAGACCCATTTTGTAAACTAGACCCCCAATGAACTTAATGAACTTATCCAGATGTGTGGTGAGCACCTTGAACCCCCATGTGCTTCACATAAGTTTATAATGCAGAGCCGTAAAAATAAAAAATCATTTTTTTCCTCGAAAAAACTGATTTTTTAACCCGCAATTTTTTATTTTAACAAGGGTAACAGGAGAAATTGGACCCCAAAAGTTGTTGTACAGTTTGTCCTGAGTACACTGGTACCCCATATGTGGGGGGGAACCACTGTTCAGGCACACGTTGGGGCTCGGAAGGGAAGTAGTGACGTTTTGAAATGCTGACTTTGATGGAATGGTCTGCGGGCATCATGTTACGTTTGCAAAGTCCCTGATGTGCCTAAACAGTAGAAACTCACCACAAGTGACCCCATTTTGGAAACTAGACCCCACAAGGAACTTATCTAGATGTGTGGTGAGCACTTTGAATCTCCAAGTTCTTCACAGAAGTTTATAACGCAGAGCTGTGAAAATAAAAAATCATTTTTTTTCCACAAAAATCATTTTTTTAGTCCCCAATTTTTTTTTCCCAAGGGTAACAGGAGTAATTAGACCCCCAAAGATGTTGTGCAATTTTTCCTGAGTACGCTGATACCGCATATGTGGGGGTAAACCACTGTTTGGGCACACGTCGGGGCTCGGAATAAAGGGAGCAGTTTGACTTTTTGAACGCAAAATTTGCAGGAATCAATGGTGGCACCATGTCGTGTATGGACACCCTTGATGTGCCTAAATAGTGGAAACCCCTCAATTCTAACTCCAACCCTAACACACCTCTAACCCAACCCCTACACACCCCTAACCCTAATCCAAATCCTAACCATAACCCTAACCCCAACACATCCCTAACCTAATCCCAACTCTAACCATAACCCTAATCACAAGCCTAACCCTAATCCCAACCCCAAAGCACCCCTAACACTTATCCTAACTCTAACCCTAACCACAAACCTAACCCTAATCCCAACCCTAACCCTAATTCCAACCCTAACCCTAATTCCAACCCTAATGCTAACCCTAACACTAGTTCTAACCCTAACCCTAGTTCTAACCCTAACCCTAAGGCTGGGTTCATATTGCGTTTTACCAGCCCGTTCAACACATAGCGTTATAGCATTACGTGATCGCGTTATGCTATACCCACTAGCGCAGATGAACCAGCAGATGATTCATCTGCGCTAGCGGTGACGGAGCCCAGATGCTGCAGGCCGCGTCCGAGGCTCCGTCACTGAATGACGGCACGTTGTGAACGCATGCCCCTTTACGGCATGCGTCGCGATGTGCCCGCAAATGGGGGTGAATGGCAGCATTAACGGACTGCGTTAAACCGCGGTGTAACGCAGTCCATCTATCGAACTGCCATAACGCAATATGAACACAGCCTTATAATCGTAAACCTAACCCTAATAAAAAGATTAAAAAAAAAAGTAAATAAACGCCCCATTTATCACCCCCATAGGTAGGGACAAATAAAATAAAAAAAAATTATACATATATTTTTTTATTTTGATCCCTGTGAGAGTTTATCACAGTGATCAAAATAAATTTCTGGACTCTGGAGGGCACACTGCGCATGCACCCGCCATTTTGCAAGATGGCGGCGCCCATGAAACATCCCGGACGGACGCCGGGACGGATCCAGGGACATCCGAGGACCGGGAGAGGTGAGTAGGGGGGGGTCAGAAGGTAAGGGTGGGATCGGAAGGTGGGGGCAGCGGAGGCAAGTAGGAGGGGAGCATTTAGTGACGGCGGTGACTGATCGCCGTCATCTATCGTGGCGGTGGCCGATCGCCGCCGTGACTCAGTGTGGGGGGGGGCGGATCTCGGTCTCCAGCCATGGCCGATGCTATTTCAGCATCGGCCATGGCTGGATTGTAATATTTCACCAAATTTCATTGGTGAAATATTACAGATTGCTCTGATTGGCTGTTAAAAGTGAAACAGCCAATCAGAGCGATTGTAGCACAAAGGGTCTTGTGCCTGCGGGTCGGGTGACCTTTCAGTGACCCCGGTCACCCGACCCGCAGGAACGCGATCCTTTCATGACACATACGCTGTGTCACAGGTCGGGAAGGGGTTATATACCCACTTCCCCCTGTGCCAGCCCACAGTGCCTAAAGGAGGCCAGATCAAACACCTGAAATAGCCTACCATTCTCAGGAATGGTACAGGGCTTCCTCATCCTTTTTTTTAGCCAGTTCAGTGAAAGGCAATTCTTCATTTATATCATATGACTTTGTTACCACAGCTGACTACTGGCAGCATACTGGACTACTAGGTGCTACAGCTTTAGCCTACAAGTCCCAGAACAATGGAAAATCACGTTCGATAAATATAGCATGAAATAAGTCTTTGACCACTATTTTGTGACACATGGAACCTCAGTCTGTGCGCATGTTGACTCAGGCCATGGGATAGTCATTGGCTTCTCCATGGATACATCTTAGCCCCATCCCCTTCCCAGGGACTAGCACATGTGTAAGTGTGGCCCTTACCAGTCATCAAGCTTCCTGATTCCAGTCATAGTCACACCATTTACCATCACTAACACAGCTGAGGTCCCCCACTGGGGTGAGGTATGGCAATGTTCTCTGGATGTGCTAAAAAAAAGGGAAGCATTGGCCTACGGAGCAGTCCATCAGTTCTGAGACAAATGGACAATGGGCTGGTACATGTGTTGGGGCACGACAACTCTGACAATGGTACGAGATGTACCCCTTGAACAAGACTCCGATCCCTCCTGGTTCTTGGGCCCCTTTTTTAGGGTATCCCAGGAAGATGACCTCAGGCTGCCTTGATTGGTCAGGGAGTTTTCCACAGCCAAGTATCCTATGAGGCTCACAAGGTCATCTGCATTCTGGGGATCTTCTTGGGCAACTTAACTTTGTATGGATTTCAGTAGTGAGTGGATAAAATCGGTTCACTACCACTCATTGCATCATCTCTGCCGGAAAACAGGTCTTGGGCTGAAGCCACTTTTGCACCAGGTGTAACATATCGAATATCTGGGACCGGGGAAGCTTGTTCTTTTGGTAGTGCCTAAATTGCACCCACTGCATCCCGACTGCTACGGATCCACCCAACCATGTCATAATCTCAGTCTTTAGCTTGCTGTATACCTTGGCATCCTGCAACACAAAGTCATAGTATGCGGTTTGCGATTCCCCAGTAAGGTACGGAGCTAGGACCTCTGACCATTGCTCTGAGGGCAGTTTCTCCCTGTCTGCACCCTCTCAAAGACAGTCAGGAAAGCCTCAAAATTGTCCTCCAGTAATTTTCTACAAGACCTCTCATACTGTTCGCCTCACCTGGATACCGTCCCTTTGGATGGAGGAAACTCACATCTCTCTGGCCCGGGCAGCTTCTATCTTTAAACTGTAATCACTTGGGCTCTTTGAGACTTGCTGCCTGGAATCATAACACCAATTGTAGAGGGTTCACTTTCTTGGGTAGCCACTTGTGACACAAAGCGACAGTGTATTTTATATCACACATGGTATAGTGTTTATTTCCACTGGTTGTACAGTTTCGAAAACAAATCCATAAACATAAAATCTCTAGCCTTGTCCAGGCACTGACTAAACACTAAAGACACAGGGTATTCAGACAAGGCTGAGCTAGCCACAGCTTGGTCACACAAAACAGCCATTGTCTATAGCAACCAGTGAAACTTGCAGTTTGGTGCACACGGCCTGTGCAGTCAGAGAGATTCTGGCTTGCCTCTCTCCAACACACTCCGTTCTGCTCAGCTTCTCC
>JARQOD010010225.1:0-28152 GCA_033576555.1 Oophaga sylvatica | reverse complement strand
TGCAAAATATGCAGCCTGCCAAAGGTTTTGCTATGGCCTACAAAGCCGTCTGGGTGATGCTGGCTTCCTTTGTCTTATGTTCAAATGTATTCCCGTCTTTCAGACATGAATCCATATGAACACTGGCATCGGTACTGGCTCAGAGGAGTGCTTGTCAGTCTCAGCCCTGACGCACAGTGGTCTGATGTGGTCAGCATGCTGCTAACCGCCATCACATTGATGCCAGCACCTTAGTGCTGAAGCGCCACATTTGAGAAGAGACATGAGGCCAATAGTAAGTGATCCATCAAGTAGCCAAAGATTAAATTAACTATCATTGTGGATAGGGGGTGGGGGTTAATGTTATATTGAAATGATTCACAGTTTTGCGATAGGCAGAGTTAGTGGGGTGTACTTTATTCAGCAGGCTAGTGTGGGGAATATTTTACAGAAGGGCAGTGTCTGTGGGGGATATTTTAGAGAGGGTCAGGGGGGATATTTTTCAAAATGTTATTGTGGGGATATTTTGTAGATGGGCAGTGTGGGGGGTATTTAGGAGATAATCAGTGGGGGGGATATTTTGCAAAGAGTTGGTGTGGGGGATATTTTGTAAAGGGGGACATTTTGAAGAGGACAGCGTAGAGGGGTACTATTTTGGTGAGGGCCACTGTGGGTGGTATATTTTGCAAAAGGGCAACGTGTAGGGTGATATTTGGCAGGTGGGCAGCCTGGGAGATATTTTGCAGAGGGGCAGTGTGTGGGTGACATTTTACATAGGGGCAGTGTGTGCGAGCTATTTTGCTGAGGGACAGTGTATGGAGGACATTTGGCAGAAGGTCAGTGTGCGGGGGACATCTTGCAGAGGGGCAAGTTTGGGAACATATTGCAAAATGGCAGTGTGCAAGAGATGCTTTGAAAAAAAGCTGTGTGCAAGGGAGATATTTCTTACTTATGGGGCAGTATAGTGATACTTTTATCTTTAAAGGCACCGCTGAAAACAGACAAGAGGGAAATCTGAAGAGGCGAACTATGGCTTCATCACATCATGAAGTCTGTACTACATGGAGACAAAAAAGGTTGGGAACGACGTTAATCAGGGAAGAAGTCAAATATAAGGTATCTGGATGTAATTGCTTATTTGTGATCCTTACTGTGTTTTATTACTGCTATGGTTTCTGTATGGACCACATTCTGATGATGACAGCTAACATCGACTCGTAGTATCTCCTTACCATTGTTAAAAGAGTTGTAGATTCAAGCAGTACAATTGTACATGGGGCTGACCTAATATTGCAATTGATTTACTCATGGTGGTTTTGGTGCTTTTTTATGACACTGATGGTAGTTCTGGTGCTGCATTCATGTGCTGACGGTAGCTCTCATATCATACACATATAGCAATTCAAAACATGTGTCACGGCTTTGTTAAATCTTTAAAATCCTCAAAACCTAGTGTTTTCAGATTAGGAGGAGGATTTGGAAAGATTCTGCTCAGTTTCTGCTCCAAAAACTCAGTGTAAGATAATATTTGTTCACACTTCGTTTTCTAGCAGAAACTGAGCAGAATCTCTTCAAATTTTCCTCAAATCCATAAAACTTGGTTCTGGTGATGTATTACTGTAGTGATGGTGGTTCTGGTGATGCATTCAAGTAAGTATCCCTTTTCTGTGGTCCTTGGGATTTGTTCAGTATGGCATTGCAGCCCTTAGACCAAAAAATGTTGTGCACCTCTGCTCTATATACTTGTACATGTTAGTCAGCCCCCCTATCTGCTTTGTGGCTCTTCTTCATACCTTTTTTTAACTACAGGGTACTTTGCAAAACTTTGTCATCTCGTGAATATAACAGAAAAACAGACTAGTACTATGGGAAATAAACTCTTGGAACAGTTTAGTTGGAAGTGTATTATCAAGCCACAAAAAACTCCCAGCCATGTTTTCATATATATATATATATATATATATGCAAACCATATTTGCATATATATATATATATATATATATATATATAAATACATATATGCAAAGCATGATTTTTTGCTGCTGTAAGAGTAAATTAAATAACAAATTAAAGTTACTGATTATCTTACCTGGTAAAGAGTTGCATGGCCATACAAACTGTTTGTGGGGTTACACTGGCTGAAATTAAGACAAACACTATTTTAAGGAAACATAAGTAATTTGCACTACTTTCTACCCTGTTTATGTAGTTATTAGGTGTTGAGTTCCAGCTTCTGCACAAGGGGAATCTCAAACCATCCCGGCTGCGGTCTCCCATTTGTCTCCGGCCGTAGTGGACTCTGCTCAGCTTAGACGTCAGTCCCAGTGTCTCGCCCAGTCTAACAGTGTGCAGAGGATTACTGCTGCATCTCCAGGCTCTGCTATTGTGGCCAGTACTGGTTAGCGGCGAGCTGACGTCTTTAGGACAAAGTCCTTGTTTTCCCCTTCTGAGCATGCCCAGGGTGAGATCTCTCATTGGAGATCAGGGGTCACATGCTCAGGTACTGCAGCAGATCCTATTGGTCCACCAGGAAGGTCCTGTGACTACTGGTGTTCTGGAACAGTTTCATTGGTCCTTGTTTCTGGCAGGTCCTGTAGCTGCTACTATAAAAGGGTGGCATGGCTGGGCTGCCATGCGCTAGTGTCAACCATTAAATGCTTAGCGCCAGTGTGGTCATGCGTGTGTGTGGTTAGGGCCCGGCTGAAATAAGCCCCTAGAATACCGACTTAATCGGTGAGGAGTTTGGTATGCTAGCTGGTCAGGGTCGGTGTCCTAGATGCCCTAGATTACCGGCATAACCGGTGAGGAGTTTGATTGCCGTATTCAGGGCCTGGCGTTCAGATGCCACAGATTGCGGGTGACTCCCGCGAGGACATTAGCGCATGATCACGTTCTATGTTCGCTTAGCAGTTAACTGTATACCTGGGTGCCTGACAGGACACAGAAGTTTGTCTCAGCGGCTCTGTGACGTAACAGGGTTCGCTTTCAACGCTAGACAGCGCCCTAGCGTGTTTTTTTTGCGACTCAGTGGTGTTAAGTGAGTTCGCACACATCGCCATATAGCGCTGCGGCACTCCTCCTAGCGGCTCTGTGAATTAACAGAGTTCGCACATATTGTCACAGCGCGTTACGGTGTTTATTTTGGCGACTCTGCGGATAACAGAGTTTCGCTTCTTGCGCCATTTTACTAGCAGCAGGCTCCACCTGCACGGTGGACCCCGGGCTGCGAACGCACCTCTCCACATCTTATATTTGGTGCGTTCCGCAGACCCTAACAGTAGCATTGTTTATGTTTTATATGTGAAATGGTTAATTTTTCAAATTCATTAGGTAGCTTAAAAGTGAACAATTTACTGGGTTTATCTCTAAATTGATAATTGTTTAAATTGCAAAGTGCTTGTAATAACAAAAAAACTTTGCAAAATCCTCTGAAGTCAGAAAAATGGAAAGATTTTAATTTAATTATGTAATGCTTGTTGTCTAGGTTACCGACCAACAGTGCAGCCTGGTAGGGTGGCCAAGCATGCGCAGTGCTCTTTTCACCACTGATCTAAAGTTGGCCAGCAAGTAATTTAGTGTCACTGCTCTATATCATCAGTTTTGGCAGGTGCACAACTATACCACTGTCAAGATTCCAAAGTGCACTGCCCACAAGCAGGACTCTGTGAGGCTGAGGAGAGGTGGGCTCCTGAAGATGATAACGGAGATCAACTCTTTAATCAGTCAAACAGGTGAGAACCATAGACCTAAAATGTCAAAAACTGCTGAACTATAACTTAGATGTTTGGAGGCTTATATCTTCAGAAATTTACATTTGACTTCAATGGCAACCTGTCTGGAGTCCCAAATAATTTCATTCAGAATCCGCCTCTATAATTTGGCATACCACCAAGTTTCTACACTTATAGTTACTCCACACCAATGTAAAAAAGGCCTAAGCTAGTTAATTTTCCTGGATTAAGCTTCTAAGTCTTTTCAATGACCTATGATTATTTTAAATGTTAGTTGGTGTCACATGAGTTTCATCAATATGATTTATGATAATTTCATAAAGCATAAGCAATGTGATTACCTCCCTGTCATGTGCTGAGCTATATAAAGTACTTGATATCTCAGCAGGTCCTCAGATAATAAGGTGCTGTCTGCTAACCAAATGCTTGCTGACATAAGCAGAATACTGCCTGACATTGAGAACTTTTTTTTTTGGGTCAGTGTAGAAAATGTTCCAAACGTAAGCAATTGACCTTTTACTTTGTCTTATAGACATTCATCCCAATTGTTGCTCCTCTTGTTCGCTAATTAATGGTACATTTTCTGTTCTTCTTAGCAGCCTGTACTGCAATGGCATTTTAATAACTCCTTTCTACAGCAGTACCAGTATATTCGTCTTTTTCTAACACCAGCTTGGTCTCATTTGCAATAGAATTTACCTTATAATTAAATATTGCATAATATCAAATCTGTTATTATTTATGTATTTTGCCTTAAAATGTATTATGGCAATTTGTCATATGTAGCCAGAAGCACTTTGCTATTATTTAATTAAATTTATAGTGCACGGTTGCCTCATTACACAATTGCCTGATTGAGGGGAAGATTTACCGACGAGCATAATGTGGCATTAAAGGGCAAGTGCAGTCACTAGAACACATTTAGAAGTTATATGCCTCACAGTGTATAACAGAGCTCAATTTCTCTCTACCCTGGGACACTCTGTCTTGTATTCTTATTCTCCTCAAGCAACCATTTTTTTTTCATACTGTCACAAGGACTCGTTCTTGCTGTGTAAAAGCTCTCATTAAAGAGGTTATAAATGTTTTATTAACAAAGCTCATCGGTCTTGGAATAAAAAAGTCACTTTGTAATTTAAACCCTTATTTTTATTGTTCACAATTTTCAGAATGCCTAAAACAAAACAATGGATTTTTTTCTGTTTTATAGCGACACCAAAGGGCATCTGTATATCTCAGCTACATTTGTTTCTTTCATCTATATTTACTATAAACTAAATTATTCTGCTGAATCTGTAAAAAACACAGGAAAAAAGATTGAGCCAAATATGAGACAAAAATAGTGCGTATTGTATGTGATTCTCATTAAAAGAATATATATGTTTCATGATATACCATGGCACTACAAAGCAAAATATATGCTAGGGATATATGAGATTCTAACATAAACCTATTAACGAAAAAAAAACATATGTTGGGTATACTGGGTCGTTGGTCCAAATCCATTTACATTAACACTGGAAAATGTCATATTACCACCACAAGTGCCTTCAAGAATACGTTGCGGTCGTGTTCACATACCCTCTCCTTTAACTCTCTCGTCGTAAGTCCGACATAGATTTTCGGGCAGGGTCACACAGTATAGTAGACAACAGCACATGTTGAACAATGCTGTGTGCAACACCCCTTCACATATCCATTTAATTTTTTATGTCCGTATGCTGTCCAATTTTTAAGGTCCGCAAATATGGACCTACCCACACCCATTGTATTCATTATTGATGCGCACATGTCAGGTTTTTCACAGGAAAACCGACAAACATCAGTTTTTTTACGAAGCACGTAAAAAATGCATGCCGCACTCGTGCACACTGATGACACATGGATGACATGTTTCTTTATATATTATTCTTCTTTTTGCATGATATTTTTTTCACACATGCATATTTTCACATATTTTATAATGTATTTCAAGTATATATTTTTCTTTATATATTTATATTTTTATATAATTAATTTATTGTATTTATTACATTGAATATGAAATTATGAAATATTAGTTGAATATTTGAAATACAGTATAAACTCTATGTATCCACATTCAAAGTTATCTTATTCTTACACAATTCATCTGTCTCTACTTTGCTGTTTCCCCATTGCCTCAGACCTATTATATTGTGACCACTTAACCAGGAAACTGTGTGCATGCTCCTTTGCACCTTGTGGACTCTGCCTCATATCCGAGTCTGGATCAGATCACGTGACTCATGATCATGTGATTTGTCACTTGTTTGTGAGCTTGCTTGCATCATTGGCTCTGGCCCCTTGGATGACGCGGTGTATGACCATCTGCATGCTCAGGTTTGGTCACATGCTCCTCTCATAGTCCGGGTTTGTTTTACATGTGGCACTTCTCATTGGTCTGGGCTAATATATAAAGTGTCTCCTGCTGGTCTGATGCCACACCCCTTGCCGAAGACTAACGGTGAAATGTGCGTTGGGACCTGGCGCCATTCCAGCAGGAGGAGATGAATACAGGTTTTTGTGCTTATTGAATTCTGGGTTCATTGCTCTTTTAGTCATCTATTTACCTTATATACTGGTGCTGCTTTATTTAGTTATCTACCTCATCCCCTCCTGCTGTTTTGTGCTTCCTTTAGTGCACACTCACTGTGCCTTTTTAACCTTATGTTAAAGGGAATCTGTGTTAGGGGTCGAGTTCCCGCTTCTGCACAAGGGGAATCTCAAACCATCCCTGCTGCGGTCTCCCATCCGTCTCCAGCTGCAGTGGACTCTGCTCAGCAGAGACGTCAGTCCCAGCTTCTAACATTGTGCAGAGGATTACTGCTGCCTCTCCAGGTTCTGCTATTGTAGCCAGTACTGGTCAGCGGCGAGCAGACGTCTTTAGGACTAAGTCCTGCGTTTCCCCTTCTGAGCATGCCCCGGGTAAGATCGCTCATTGGAGATCAGGGTCACATGCTCAGGTACTGCAGCAGCTCATATTGTTCTGCCAGGAAGGTCTGGAAACCACTTGTGTTCTGGAGCAGTTTCTCATTGGTCCTTTTCTGGCAGGTCCTGTAGTTGCTACTATAAAAGGGTTGCATGGTCCTGCGGCCATGTGCTAGTATCAATTGCATTATGTGCTTTGCGCCAGTGTGATCATGTACGCATGCGGTTAGGGCTCGGCTGAAATAATCCCCTAGAATACCGGCACCTCCAGTGAAGAGATTTGTATGCACGTGTTCAGGGCCTGGCTGAAATAAGCCCCTAGAATACCTGCTTCCCTGGTGAGGAGTTGCTTGTTTGCGTTGCTGAATGCATGATCACGGACTGATATCCGCACAGCAGTTATCTGTGTATCCCTGTGGTGTTATCAGGACACAGTCTCTATTTCTTCATCTCTACCTCAGCGACTCTGTGGTGTAACAGAGTTTGCTTATACTGCCATATAGTGCTACAGCATCGATGTCTGCGAGTCTGTGAAGTAACAGAGTTCGCTTATACCGCCATCTTACTAGCAGCAGGCTCTGCCTGCACGGTGGACCCCGGGCTGCGAACACACCTATTATTTATATTTATTTTGTGCGTTCCGCCAGCCCTAACAATCTGTCACCCCATTTTAGTCATATCAGCTAAAGTTATGACTGAATAGTGTGTCCCATAAGCAAGCTATCGGTATGTAGCTTATATCCAGTTACCCCCGTTTTGATAGCAAAATAGCTTCCCGCGATAGCGCTTTTCAAATTCCCCCCCACAACTCTTTCCTTGCCCCGGAAATGACTGCTTGCCTTGGACGACTTCCGGGGCAAGGAAAGTGAATGACAATAGTTGCGCATGCACTGTAAGATTTTATGCTTTGCCCACTGTTGGGCAAAGCACACTGCGCATGTGTGGGGGGAATTTGAAAAGCGCTATCGCGGGAAGCAGAACGCCGTCTGTGCTATTCACAGACGGCGATACGCAAGAGATGCCTAGGAGCGGGGGGAGAGAGGAGAGAAAACGCCGCCCTCCGGACCGGACCGCCCTGATTTAGAGAAAAGAATCCCAAGTTTACAAAGGTATTTTGCTATCAAAACGGGGTATCTGGATATAAGCTACATACCGATAGCTTGCTTATGGGACGCACTATTCAGTCATATCTTTAGCTGATATGACTAAAATGGGGTGACAGATTCCCTTTTATATTGTTAGCCAATAAAGATTAATATATCATATTACCCAATTTCTGGCTTTATTTTAATTTATGCATAGGTTTAGAAGAACTAAGTCAGCAGTGACTAAGCTGTATACTAAAGAAGAAAATTCAACTCCCCCCGCATTTAGCCATTTTAACAAAACTAAAAAGTTACATTGCTGACTGCATCCAGAGAAGCAAAAATATGTGAGCAATAAAATAAAATATTTGTCAATTACTACTTTTGTATAATCAGCAAGGTAGAAGTGCAGAATAAAAATTAACCTTTAATTATTAAATTTAAAAAGAACCAGCCGGTTCACAAAATATATGTACAAACACTAAAAAACACTTCGACAAACACAAAAGGTCACCACTCTTGATCTGGAGAATGATATGAATAAGAATACAGATAGAATTCCCCTCAATGAATAATAGTATCCACAGTATTCCTGGGGTCAGAAAATTTAGAAAACAACAAGTGTATATTCATATCAGAGAATAACCAAAGAACAAATACAGGGCTCCTCATCAATGTGCAAATGTAACAATTAGGAGACCATGAGGTAGTGAATAAAGTGCACTTAATTAAATATATAGCCAAAATTTCAAGGATCAGAATAAAAAAATCATTTATCTATAAGATTATTGGAACAATCTCACCAACATCCTCTGATCCCGAACACCCATTATTGTCCGTATACGGTTTCTTTAACTGGGGGAGACTTCATAGCTCCATACATTACCCCTAAGAGAACCGTGGACCTCTGAGGTGTGATATAAGAATTAACTCCCAACGCGTTTCTCAGGCTCGATCATGAGGGGAGAACATGCCATTTCATATCAGCTATAACGTGCAGTCATCCGTCACATGCGTACATGTTGTCAAGCAGGTGCACAGATGATACCCACATGGGTTTTAAATAGGACGCCAAAGCGATCAATGAGTGACGTCATATCCGGTGCGCCGTCCTGCTAGGGCGCATCCATGGAGGTGTTGTATACTATGAGACGATCAGTAAATGGCGTAACATCCGGTGCGTCGTCTCCATGGAACGCATCCATGGGACGCAAGCTTCTGTCTTAATGTTACTGATGTCACATCCGGTGCGCCGTCTCCATGGAAAGCATCCATGGAACGCAGACTCTTATCTCCATGCTAATGGTGAGGACCTCCCAGATATCATGTGACCCCATCCATGATGTCATATTCAGAACATCCCATCTATGCCGATATTATGATTAAATACCTAATTGAATATCGTATCAATAATAATGTATTTTCACTGGAATTTGATGCTGATTAAATCCTATATATATGGGATGATAATAGGAAGCGCTTTTTTGAAAAATCTGTAAACAGCAGAATATTAGATATTTCAGTGAAACAAATACAAGAAAGCATTCACCAACGAATTTCTTTTAAATTACATAGTGCCTTCATTAACAATTACCGCAATGGGCATAAAAAAGTTGCCATGGCAACCATATGCAGATTCAAATACTTCTCTGCTCTCCGCATATTTGTAAGGCACTATTCACACCTAATTATTGTCATAGTAGACATTTTGGTTTACAATAGCAGATTAGTTAAACGCTCTCCCATACCATTTCAACCGCATGTAAATTATATTATTATACATATCTTTAGTTTAAATAATGTCCAGTGTTCATAGCTAGGTATTTTCAAAATTGGCTATGTAGTTTTCACAAAACGGATATAGACAAAAATCAAAAAAATGTGACCATGGTTATGGTTAAATATGTATTGGGTTCCAATTTAATATATACCTCTATGGACAAGCTAAGGAACCAGAACCATTAAATAATAATTCCTAGAGAATTTTTCTGGAAAATTCAAAATTCCATGTATGTGGCATTGGTGATAAATCAAAAAAAGGAAAAATAAAGAATAACATTGGGAAAGGGGGTATTATTGCATCTAAATGGTAATGAATGAATTTAGAGGACAGAGGAGACCTGGTATGAGGGGGAACATAGATACCTACAAAGCCCTATAAAACACTATTTCGCCCTACCTGTCCGTGGAGGTTGGCACCCTAAAAAGATACGACATTGGCGCCCCCACTCCGCGACGGCTCATCCTATTGTGACCTACAAAGCCCTATTTAGAGCTAATATAAGTGTGGGAAACAGAAGTTACAAAGATAGGAACGGGATAGAATGAAGAAAAAGGGTTTGTTTTTTTTTAGACGGTAGGCATACAACAAGGGAGGAAGGAAAACTACACGAAGCAATTGTATGTGAGCACTTCATTTAGGCCCAATGGTTGTTGTGTTTTTCAAATGGAATATCCATTTTGCTTCACATTGTAGAATCCTCCTGTCCCAGTTGCCACCCCTCTTTGGTGCTCCTATTTTATCAATGCCTACAAATTTGAGATTGGTTGTATCCCCCTCATGATGGCTAACCATGATTGCTAATGGTGTGTCTCTTTCCAGGGCAATATCTCATAGATGTTCACCTATTCATCTTCTGAATTCTCGTATTGTTTTTCCCACATATTCAAGATTACATGGACAAGTGGCTTTATAAATGACACCCTTTGTTCGACAGTTGATGAAATGGCGTATCTCATAATACCGTTCATTAACGTTACTTCTGAATGTACCTCCAGTGGATATGACCGGACATGCTACACAACCGCTGCATTTAAAGCAGCCCTTAAGATTACTGGTGAGCCAAGTTTCTGCCTTTGGGGGGTTATAGTGTCATGTATAGTGTACAGTTCCTATAGCGTCTTGTGCTTGGGTGCGAGGAAAACACATGAGACACAGGTTGATATGAAATGACTTGTATTACTTCATACAAGCATGCAGAAAAGTTCACACAGTTTGCAGGAACAGAGGCAGGAGAACACAGCAGGCCAGAGTAACTTCAAGCTCTACAATAACTCTCCAAGCAGGTTCAGGATCTCTTCTCTGTACCGTAATTCCTCTGCAAACATGGATTCACCAGACAGCAGGTTTCCAAAGTCCAAAAGTGTTCCAAAGTTCCTCAGTAGGAAATAGCTGGAGTCCAAAATCCTAGTTTTCCAGGAGTCAGGTCACAGGCTGACTGAGGCTTGATTCAGGAGCACTGATTGTTCAGCTGAGGCTGCTTAAGAAGCAAGAGGGAGAGAATCAGGGCGGGAACATGAAAACTGGAAACTCCATATTAACTGAGGGCAAAGAGCTGCAGAAAGACAGAAAGCAAAATGGCCGACGGAAAACTGAGTTTCAAGGAACATGTCAAAAGAGACAAAGAACCTTACATTACTCCCCCCTTAAGGACAACCTCCGGTTGACCTCAGACCAGGCTTGTCAGGGTACCTCTGATGAAACTGGCGGAGCAGGCGAGGAGCATTTACATTATTGACTGGTTCCCATGAGTTGTCCTCCACTGGGTAGCCCTGCCATTTAATCAAATATTGCAACTGATTTCTGTACAACCTGGAATCTAGAATCCTTTCCACCATAAATTCTTCCTGACCATCGACCAGCACGGGTCAGGGCAAGGAGAAGAGCGTCCAGGAAACGTATTGGGTGTTGCAGCCTTTAGTAGGGATACATGAAAGACAGGGTGGATTCTCATAGTTCTGGGCAGTTGAAGACGACAAGCAACAGCACTTATAATCTTACTGATCTTATAAGGTCCAATGTACTTTGTCCCAATTTAGACGATGGAATCTTTATTTTAAGATTTCTGGTTGACAGCCAGACCAAATCTCCTACCTTGAACGCTGGTGCAGGTTTACGAAATTTATCTGCTGCTTTCTTGTACCTTTCCTGAGCCAATTCTAGATTTTCCTTTAGAAGATCCATATTCTTTTGTAAAGAAGTGATTCTTTCAGCCACTGCCGGCAAGGGCGTATCTATGGGAAATCGAGGAAGAATGTTAGGATGATAACCTAGATTGGAGTAAAAAGGAGACTGCTTAGTGGAGGCGCTCTGAGAGTTGTTATAAGAGAACTCAGCCAGTGGAAGTAGATCCACCCAATCATCTTGTAGGTGGCAGATAAAGCAGCGGAGATACTGCTCCAGGGTCTGATTGGTTCGTTCTGTCTGTCCATTAGTCTGGGGATGAAAAGCAGAAGAAAGGTTTACTTTAATGTCCAATGCGGCACAGAAATTTTGCCAAAACCTTGAAGTGAATTGCACCCCTCGATCCGAAATGACCTCATCCGGTACTCCATGTAAGCGAAGCACATTCTTATCATCAAGTCTGATGTCTGTTTTGCAGTGGGTAAGCCGACACAGGGGATAAAATGAGCTGCCTTTGTTAGACGATCAACCACCACTAGAATGGTGTTCTTCCCTTGAGAGGTTGGTAACTCCACAATGAAGTCCATAGAAATGGATCCCCACGGGCGGGACGGGGTGTGAAGAGGTTGTAACAGACCAGTTGGTGAGGAGCGAGGTGTTTTGCATCTTGCACAGACTTCACATGAAGTGACATAGTTTAAAACATCTTTCCTGTAAGTGGGCCACCAAAAGAAACGAGAAAGAAATTCTTGTGTCTTTAGAATTCCCCTATGCCCGGCTATCTTGGAATCGTGGATGAGTTGCAATACTCTCAATCTGACTGTTTCAGGTATATACAGACGTTGTCCCTGAATCCACACACCATTCTTAAAGACAAGACTTACGTCCCTTGGGGGTTGAGCCAACAAAGAATCCGCATGGTATGCTTCCTTGATGTCCTTAAGTAGGTCTTGATTATGAATCACTCCCAGGAATCTAGAGTCAGGAAGAATAATCTTAGGAGGAGTAAGTGGACGTGTCTCTGCTGAATGAATCCTAGAGAGTGCATCAGCCTTTCCATTGCGCGATCCTGGTCTATAAGAAATGACAAAATTAAATTGGTTTAGGAAAAGATTCCAGCGAGCCTGGCGAGGAGTCAGGCACTTAGCCGACCTGATAAATTCAAGGTTACGATGGTCTGTCAGGACGACTATTTGCTGTGCAGCTCCCTGAAGAAGGTGTCTCCATTCCTTGAAGGCGGCATAATGGCCAACAATTCTCTATTGCCCACATCGTAGTTCCTCTCAGCCGAAGACAACTGCTGGGAAAAGAAGGCACAGGGATGCAAGACATTCTTCTCACCTGTTCTCTGAGAGAGTATAGCTCCAATGGCACAGTCTGAAGCATCCACCTCTATTATGAAGGAAGCTCGGGGTTGGGATGTACTAAGATAGGTGCGGTGGTAAATTTATCCTTTAAACAGGAAAATGCTTCCTGAGCTTGCGGGGTCCAGGAGAACCTAGACTGTTTCCGGGTAAGTTGGGTGATAGGTGACACTACCTCAGAGAAATTCCTAATGAAACGTCTATAGAAGTTGGCAAACCTGATGAAGCGCTGCACCTCCTTCACATTTCTAGGAATTGGCCAATCCTTGATGGCTTGGGTCTTGCTTCCATCCATACTAATCCCTTGCGTAGATAGTACATACCCCAGAAATTGAATTTCGGTCCTATGGAATTCACACTTTTCAAGTTTGATGTAGAGATGGTTTTGTCTTAGGCGTTCTAAGACCATTCTCACATGTCCATGATGTTCCTCTGTGGAGTTAGAAAAAATTAGAATATCGTCCAGATAAATCACCACAAATGTATCTAGGAGATCCCTGAAGATGTCATTCACCAAGTGTTGGAAAGTGGCTGGGGCGGTACTCAGACCAAAAGGCATAACTAGATATTCGAAGTGTCCATAGCGTGACCTGAATGCAGTCTTCCATTCATCCCCAGGTCTAATATGGACCAAAGTTATAGGCCCCACGGAGATCCAGTTTAGAGAAAATTTTGGCGTGCCGCACTCTCTCCAACAACTCAGGGATTAAAGGCAATGGATAACGGTTTCTAATAGTAACCTTATTGAGTTACCTATAGTCTATGCAGGGTCTCAGAGATCCATCTTTCTTCTTCACAAAGAAGATGGGTGCACCTGCGGGAGATGAAGAGGGGCGTATGAAGCCTTTGGCTAGATTTTCATCTATGTAGTCCTTCAAAGCTTTTAGCTCGGGCCCCGCTAGGGGGTAGATCTTACCAAAAGGTATCTCGGCTCCAGGCAATAATTCGATTGGACAATCATATGGACGGTGAGGAGGAAGCTGATCAGCGTTCTTCTTGTCACAAAATCCACATAGTCCTGGTATACAGCTGGTAGTTCAGGGACTGACATGGTTCCTTTAGGAACAGAGCAAGCTGAAACTCCTTGACTCATCTGTTTCTCCGGAAAGTGTAATTCCTTGGTCTCCCAGTTAATCGTAGGATTCTGCGCCTGCAGCATGGTAGCCCTAGAATAATGGGAAAGTGGGGAGAAGAGATAAGCATAAAAGGCATTTTCTCCTGATGATCTTTACCCATAAGGACCCTCAAAGGCTCTGTTTCCTGATCCACTGGTCCAGAGGTCAGCAGGGAGCCATCCACAGTCTCCATCTGTACTGGAGTAGCCTTCTTCACTGAACGTATCCCCTGTTTCAGAGCAAAGGAGATATCCATAAAATTTCCACTTGCTCCTGAGTCGATCATAGCAGAGCTAGACACCCAGACTGAGTCCACCCAGAGTTTGATGGAAAGGAAGCAATGAGAATTATTTTTTTACAACTCAGCTGGGACACCGCTGAGGAAACTTGAAAAATTGCGTTTATACCGTCATTGTCCCCAGAACTAACAGAGTTTAAGTCCGAAAAATCAAGATCTCTTGCAGCAGATCTCTCTGGAGTCTGAGGCTCGGACATGACAGAGCTCCTCTCGCAACACTCACAGTGAATGACTGCTGCAGTAGTCTTACGAGAACGGCTGGGGCAGTTTATAATGAAGTGCCCTGACTTACCACAGTAAAAACATAGATTTTCCTTTATACGATGTTCTTTGCGTGCATCACTAACCCGTCTTTGTAAAGAGTCCACCTGCATGGGTTCAGGTTCTGGTTCTCTTGTGATCCTACTCAAAGGTTCCTTAGCTGAGGAGGGAGGTAGGAAAAGGTTAGTGCGATTATTTTCGAACCATCTCTCTTGTCTGCGTTCAGTCAGACGAGCATCAATACGGATACAATAGTTAATAAAGTCACCTAACGCAGTGGGAGGGTCGGCACGAGCAAGTTCATCCTTAATCAGTGGAGACAACCCTTTCCGAAAAATAGATTTTTTTGCGGAAGTGTCCCAAGTGGTATCAAGAGCCCATCTCCTGAAATCCAAGGCATATTCGGCTACTGAACGCTTACCTTGGCGCAAAGTTAACATGGCTGCTTCAGCTGTTGCACTTCGATTGGGTCATCAAACACCTGCCCCATGGCTGAAATAAAAGCATCAAGGTGATTCAAACAATCATCCTCAGTCTCAATCAGAGGGTTTGCCCACATCAAAGCCTTATTGGTAAGCAACATGATTATAGTAAGCACTTTGGATCGTTCAGTAGGAAATTGTGAAGCATGTGCAGAGAAAAATCGATTGCATTGGTTAATAAATCCCCTGAATTTCTCACGTTCACCGTCCAAAACGAAAAGGAGGTAACTTGGGGATCCCAGAACTCGGGGTTATGGCAGGAGCCTGGACTCGTTCCTCTAGAGCCTCAATCCTGGCTCGTAATTCCTGAGTAGTTTGTCCAAACACTTGCAAATTATGATTAGTGAGGTCCTGTAGGCTTGCAAAACGGGTCTTTATAGTCTGTATATCTGCAAGGATTGTATCAGTCACTCCGCAAAGCTCCTTTATGCGGGCCTCCATCTTCCAGATCTTTTAAGGCAAAGTGCTGGAAGGAGAAGAGGAAAGGAAAAAAAAAACAATAGTGTTTACCTGTGGTAACACTCCAGAGTAACATTTAAGGGAATGCGCTCACCTGGAATGGTTGTGAGAAGTCACAACCACTGTCATCACAGAAGGTATTAAACGGACATCTGATATCCACAGTCACAGCAGACACGGCTTTTCCAGACCCAGCAGACACTAAACATTGGCTCCTGAATCTTGTCATGTATAGTGTACAGTTCCTATAGCGTCTTGTGCTTGGGTGCGAGGAAAACACATGAGACATAGGTTGATATGAAATGACTTGTATTACTTCATACAAGCATGCAGAAAAGTTCACACAGTTTGCAGGAACAGAGGCAGGAGAACACAGCAGGCCAGAGTAACTTCAAGCTCTACAATAACTCTCCAAGCAGGTTCAGGATCTCTTCTCTGTACCGTAATTCCTCTGCAAACATGGATTCACCAGACAGCAGGTTTCCAAAGTCCAAAAGTGTTCCAAAGTTCCTCAGTAGGAAATAGCTGGAGTCCAAAATCCTAGGTTTCCAGGAGTCAGGTCACAGGCTGACTGAGGCTTGATTCAGGAGCACTGATTGTTCAGCTGAGGCTGCTTAAGAAGCAAGAGGGAGAGAATCAGGGCGGGAACATAAAAAATGGAAACTCCATATTAACTGAGGGCAAGAGCTGCAGAAAGACAGAAAGCAAAATGGCCGACGGAAAACTGAGTTTCAAGGAACATGTCAAAAGAGACAAAGAACCTTACATATAGTGACTATGTACAATCCTATCCCCTATAGATTTTCCTTTTGAAAAGGTAATTTTGGGATAACTTCCCACCAGGTCTCCAATGTCCTCATCCATCCGCAAAATTGACCAATGTGTATTCAAAATTGATCGTATATGCTGTGCTCCAGAATTATAAGTTGTAATGAACCGACATGCCGAAGATTCGCCTTTGGGTTTTATAGTATTCAACAGTTTTGTCCGATTGAGAGCTCTTGTGTCATGATATGCTTTACGTAGGATCCCATCCGGGTATCCCTATTAAGGAAGCACTGTCATAAATCAGCTGCCTGTTCTTGAAAATCATCCTCTGAGGAACAATTTCTATGTACCCTCATATATTGTCCTTTTGGAATTCCCTTCTTAAGGGGTACTGGATGGTAAGTGTCCCACATGAGAAGGGCATTCATGGATGTGGGTTTTCTATAAATTTTGGTGTCAATGTTCCCATTGACAGTCTTTTTGATGTTAATATCCAAAAAAGGAAGTACCTGCATGTGATGTTCAAAGGTAAATGAGAGGCCCAATGGATTGATGTTTAATTTAGCCACAAAATTCTCTAGGTCTGGAATGCTCCCATTCCATACCAGAAAGACATCATCAATATATCTTGACCAAAAGATGATTTTCTCACATTCTTCAGTGTACAGATCACTGAACACTATAGTTTCTTCCACCAGCCCAGGAGCAAATTAGCATAAGATGGTGCACATGGACTCCCCATCGCTGTGCCCCTGAGCTGGTGGTATACACTATTATTGAACAAGAAGTAGTTTTTGGTCAAGCAGAAATTCAGTAATTTGAGCACAAAGGCATTGTGATTCAAACATTGTTGACCCCTCTTCTTTAAATAGAAATCAACTGCATTTAATCCATTCACATGGTTATGGAGGAATAGAGCGCCTCAACGTCAATGCTACAAAGAATTGAGTCAACATCTATATTCAAACCATCTAGCTTTCTTAAAAGATCTGTCTGAATCTCTAGTGTAAGAGTTCAATGATACAACAAATGGTTTAAATATCTCATCTAGGTAGACCCCAATGTGGTGCATTAGACTATCAATGCCCGAAACTATAGGCCTCCCTTTTAAGGGGGACAATCCCTTATGAATTTTAGGGAGGCAATAGAAAGTTGCCATCACTGGAAATGAAGGGTACAGGTAATCATACTCATTCTTGTCAATAAGAGACTCATTAATACCATCATCCAATATTTCCTTCAATTGACTCAAAAAAACATTTGTAGGATTACTGAGCAATTTTTCATACGATTTCTGATAGTTTAATATATTTAGGCACATTTCTTGATAGTCTAGATGGTTCATCACCACTGTGTTCCCACCCTTGTCTGAGGGCTTGATTACAATGTTGGCATCATTCTCAAGGCTCTTCAGAGCTTCCATTTCTGTTTTTGAGAGGTTATATCGTGTATTAGCCCTTATATTCAAGGATTCCAAATCCTTAGTGACTAACTCAAGAAACACATCAATTGTGGATTTATCACCCTGTTGTGGGGGCATCCTTTGGCTTTTGGGTCTGAGGTGGGTAAAGGGGCCCTCTCCTGAAAACTCAGGAGAAGGGTCTGCCAATCCTACAGTAATCTGATATCCGGCAACAAAGAATCAGGAATCCTAAGATCCTGGCTGATACGTTTATCTTCCCTAATAAAATGATTTTTCCACCTCAATTTATGAACAAAAAGGTGAAGATCCTTGATGCTCTCAAAAGTTTCAAATTCAGAGGTAGGCACAAAATTCAAACCTTTACTGAGGACCTGGACTTCTATATCACCCAGAGGCCTGGATGAGAGATTAATAATCTGATTGGCCTCTGTGGAATTTAATTGTTGGTCCCTGGTCTGTTCCTCAGATAATACCCCTGATCTAAAAAACGGGCCCCTCCCAATCTATCACCAGGTCGTCCTCTCTGGTTACCTCTGCCTCTATGTCTACCTCTAGAGTTCCTAGAGCGAGTTTCTGAATCAGACAGATCAGTGTCTGTAGATGAAATATCTGTCTCCAAATTTCTAGAAAAATTCCTGTTGGTGGGAAGATGATATGCTTTATTTTCTTTAAACTCCTGTAAATCACGTACAAAATTGCGATGCTTTCTCTCCTTGAGAGTATATTGATATCTTTCAATCGTGTTTTGTAATACTACTTCTTTTGCAGAGAAATCAGTCTCTGCTGAGAATTTTTTTGTGATCTCAATTTGCTCTTTTAAGAGATCACTTTGTATGGTAAGAGTTTTTTTCTCTTCTTCCAACAAAAGGTTCATAAATCTCAAGGAGCTAGCAGTAGCCTCTTTCTCCCACTGATCACTTAATGTGCTATTCCTATATCGAAATCCTGGTTGTAAAGTAATTCTCAAATGTCGAGGAACTATGCCAGCTTTGATATAGTTTTCTAAGCTTTGAACTTCCCACCAACTCGAAATTTGATTTTAATACACTTTAGTCAACTCTTTAAATGCATTACTATATGAAGGGGTATATTTCGGTTGAATGAATGTTTTATCCGAAAAAACCTCCTTTGCCTCAGCAGCCCATGTATCTATATTGATGCCTTTAGCCAAAAAACCAGCCATGCCACTTATGATCAAAAGTTATGTATAATGGATCTACCAATCAAAAAAGTGTGTATAATCAGCAAGGTAGAAGTGCAGGATAAAAATTAACCTTTAATTATTAAATTTAAAAAGAACCAGCCGATTCACAAAATATATGTACAAACACTAAAAATCACTTCGACAAACACAAAAGGTCACCACTCTTGATGAGAGGAGAATGATATGAATAAGAAAACAGATAGAATTCCCCTCAATGAATAACAGTATCCACAGTATTCCTGGGGTCAGAAAATTTAGAAAACAACAAGTGTATATTCATATCAGAGAATAACCAAAGAACAAATACAGGGCTCCTCATCAATGTGCAAATGTAACAATTAGGAGACCATGAGGTAGTGAATAAAGTGCACTTAATTAAATATATAGCCAAAATTTCAAGGATCAGAATAAAAAAATCATTTATCTATAAGATTATTGGAACAATCTCACCAACATCCTCTGATCCCGAACACCCATTATTGTCCGTATACGGTTTCTTTAACTGGGGGAGACTTCATAGCTCCATACATTACCCCTAAGAGAACCGTGGACCTCTGAGGTGTGATATAAGAATTAACTCCCAACGCGTTTCTCAGGCTCGATCATCAGGGGAGAACATGCCATTTCATATCAGCTATAACGTGCAGTCATCCGTCACATGCGTACATGTTGCCAAGCAGGTGCACAGATGACACCCACATGGGTTTTAAATAGGACGCCAAAGCGATCAATAAGTGACGTCATATCCGGTTCGCCGTCTTGCTAGGGCGCATCCATGGAGGTGTCGTATACTATGAGACGATCAGTAAATGGCGTCACATCCGGTGCGTCGTCTCCATGGAACGCATCCATGTAACGCAAGCTTCTGTCTTAATGTTACTGACGTCACATCCGGTGCGCCGTCTCCATGGAAAGCATCCATTGAACGCAAACTCTTATCTCCATGCTAATCGTGAGGACCTCCCAGATGTCATGTGACCCCATCCATGATGTCATATCCAGAACATCCCACCTATGCCGATATTATGATTAAATACCTAATTGAATATCGCATCAATAATAATGTATTTTCACTGGAATTTGATGCTGATTAAATCCTATATATATGGGATGATAATAGGAAGCGCTTTTTTGAAAAATCTGTAAACAGCAGAATATTAGATATTTCAGTGAAACAAATACAAGAAAGCATTTACCAACGAATTTCTTTTAAATTACATAGTGCCTTCATTAACAATTACCGCAATGGGCATAAAAAAGTTGCCATGGCAACCATATGCAGATTCAAATACTTCTCTGCTCTCCGCATATTTGTAAGGCACTATTCACACCTAATTATTGTCATAGTAGACATTTTGGTTTATAATAGCAGATTAGTTAAACGCTCTCTCCATACCATTTCAACCGCATGTAAATTATATTATTATACATATCTTTAGTTTAAATAATGTCCAGTGTTAATAGCTAGGTATTTTCAAAAATTGGCTATGTAGTTTTCACAAAACGGATATAGACAAAAATCAAATTTCACAGACGGCGATACGCAAGAGATGCCGAGGAGCGGGGGGGGGGAGAGGAGAGAAAACGCCGCCCTACGGATCGGACCGCCCTGATTTAGAGAAAAGAATCCCAAGTTTACAAAGGTATTTTGCTATCAAAACGGGGGTATCTGGATATAAGCTACATACCGATAGCTTGCTTATGGGACGCACTATTCAGTCATATCTTTAGCTGATATGACTAAAATGGGGTGCAGATTCCCTTTTATATTGTTAGCCAATAAAGATTAATATATCATATTACCCAATTTCTGGATTTATTTTAATTTATGCATAGGTTTAGAAGAACTAAGTCAGCAGTGACTAAGCTGTATACTAAAGAAGAAAATTCAACTCCCCCGCATTTAGCCATTTTAACAAAACTAAAAAGTTACATTGCTGACTGCATCCAGAGAAGCAAAAATATGTGAGCAATAAAATAAAATATTTGTCAATTACTACTTTTGCTTAAACAACAAATAGATGTGTTTTCATATTTTTATACATTTATTTTTATTACAGGATTTGCTTCTGATTTACCAATGGTTTTTACACACATTGCAATGGGAAGAAACAACACAAGTATGCTGATTTCCCATTCGCATTCGGGGGCTTTGGGGAGGGCTGCGTACTTCCTCTGTTAAGCCCCGCCTACTTCCGCATAATTCTACATGACTCCTGCGTACCTATCTTTAACATTGAGTACGCAGGACATTACGGATGTATGGGATGCGTTGTTTTGACGCACCCACCATCCTTTTAAAGCACAACTTGTTTTGTTCCCGTGAGGTCTGCGGGCTGTCAAAAAAACGCATCCGCATACATCTGCATGTCCTGTGTACCCTATGTTTAAGAAAGGCGGGCATTAACGGAGGAAGTACACAGCCCTCCGCAAAGCCCCCGACTGCTAATGTGAACTTAACCTTAGATATCTGTTAGAAATGCTGCATGTTGAGAATCAGTTAAAGCTTGAGGTTTAGCATCCCTGGAGGACAAGGGCAGGAAGGAGTAATTGTCAGCATTATTGGTGGTGTAAGCAGTGTAAGCGTAGCTCAGGTGAGGAAGGGCGAAACATCTGAGTGAGCTGTTAACCCACTAAGCATGTTTGTAACTAAGAGGCACACCATAATCATAGCTGTAGAGAAATTTCAGCAGAGGACCATGCAGTGACTGAAAATAAATCTGTATACAAAGACCAATACCAATATTACCACTATATGTGATTATATAGATGCCAGTACTTCAAAACGAATAAGAGATTACAGTAAAGTTATAGATAGTAACTTGCAGTCACTGATGGAGTTCACTTTTTTCATCTTTTCCATCTGGCCCAGACCACCGTGACAACTTTCCCCAGCCACGACTAATTTGCATAGGTTACAACAAAGACACATTTGACTTTTCACATTTACAGCATCATCTCCATCTATTTCCAAAAAGCACACGCTCCTCATTCTACTGTCACCCCAAGACTGAATCTAATGCTGCCATACTGTATTTATCACTCTTACTAGAACTGCCGCAAAAACAGTCCTCCTCTTACTGGCCACATAATAGCGACTTCCTTTCTGCCTCTTACAAAGCAAAATGATTCCTTTGTGCCCTCTAGATTGTAAAATTGCTTCCTAGAAAATATTAATGTTCTGTGAAAGTGACATAGAAAACAGTTCCCACATTTTACCCCTTAAAAAGTAACAATGACTCCTATGTAAAACTTTGACAATAACTTGAGTGCCCTTATAACAATAATGCTTCTTAAGTGTCCACTTAGCATTTAATTTACATGAGAGTAAAATACATATTAATGTAAGGCTATATTTAGTGATGATTGAATGATTGAATAGTGGATTATTCGCATTCTAGAAAATCGGCACAAATAATTTCTAATATCCGTGTATTCGTACCAAATAACAAATCCAATGCAAGTCAATGGGAAAGCCGAATATTTTTCTGCTGGACCCAACAAACAGGTCTTGGAGCCTAATCAAAAAGCTGAAATGGATGGGAAATAGCTAAATGGGAACGATGGAGAAGATCTTGAATGCCTTTCTGACACATATGGTGGTCATACTATTGCATCGTTTTTACGTATTAATAAATAGACCTACCAAACCTAATTTTTTTAACTGCATGTGTATAATGCAAAATAAAAATAAAAACAAAATAAATAAAAAATAATACCTCCCTTTAGCATATGTTCACATGGATCGTATTAGCTTTATTTTTTCCATTAACATTTGTGAGGGCTCTCACTCCTACATTTGGGAGGTCCCTCCCTCATGCCAAATAGTTAGCAAGATAGTGAAATACATATTCCCTATCCCATTACATGCCCATTTGAATTTTTGGATTCGCCTGCCACCAACACCATGTCCACCACCATGTCATTATGCGGCCCTCGTTTCACATTTTCAGAGGGCCAGCAGGTGCCGTGAAACCTGAGTCTGGGAAGGGCCCTCAAGTGGCCCTGTATCATACATTTTGGAGAGCTCTCACTCCTATTGCATTTTTGGCTTCGTCCACCACCACCACCCATGTCATTATGCATACCTCGATTCACATATTCAGAGGGCCAGCATGTGCCATGAAACTGAATTTGGGAAAGGCCCTCAGGTGGCCCTGTATCATACATTTGAGAGCTCTCACTTCAACATTTGGGAGGTCCCTCCCTCATTTCAATTGTTAGCTAGATAGTGAAATACATATTCCCCAACACTTTACAATGTCAGCTAAAATATTCTATTTGAATTTTGGGCTTTGTCTGCCACCACCACCATGTCCACCGCCAGGTCAATATGCGGTCCTCCTTCACATATTCAGAGGGCCAGCAGGTGAAATAAATCCTGAGTTTTGTGAGCTCCACAGATCATTTTGGCCACCAGATCCCAATGGAGCCACTGTCATAGCGGGTGAAGCCTGTTATGAATGTGCGAGAGATGGTTTCTGAGCAGAGGCTCCCTCTGGTGGTTACAGACAGTACTGAGCCTTTCAGCGAGGAATGGCAATCTGGGATCGCTGACTGGTCTGATATAAGGGAGGTTCCCTCTCATGATGGTTGCTGGTGATCAATTGTTCTTGTCTCAATTGTGGTTCCTGGTTCATTTGGAAGTTTGCTGAGTTTTGCCTGCATCTTCTGCTATCAGATAAGATATTTTCTGCTTTTATTTTTGTGCTTGCTTTTTGCATTGTTCCCTGCACTTCTGTGGAGGTCAGCCAGGTCCCCTCCGGGGCTTGTGCTCCTCTCAGTTTGTCTGAAGCCACTGTTATTTGTTCATTTGCTTTTTCCTGTTTTTTCAGTGGCTGCGGCTTAGTTTTGTTACACCAGAGATCTGATTTTAGGTGGTAGAGATCGTGTGATCTCAGGTGTTTTTGCAATCAGAAGAGTTGGTATTTTTAGGGTTTTTTTTTGGGTTGCAGTGAGTATCCTTTCCTGTAATTTTCTGTCTAGACAGATTGGGGCCCCAGAGTTTGCTCATTCTATTTTCAGTCTGTGTCTGTGCTTCTTCTTGTCTAACCGCCATTACATGTTTGGGGGCTTCCTATTTTCTTTGGAGATCAGCTCCGGGGCAGATTGCTTTCATCTTTCTGCCTTTAAGTGTAGTTATCTTCAGCTGTGACGAGGTGTCTAGGATCAACGTAGGAACGCTCCACGGCTACCTCCAGTTGAGTGGTTAGTTCAGGGTACTGCAATCCAATAGGTTTCAGCCTCTCTGATGTATTGCCGTTTTTGCTTATTCTCCTCAGCTACCAAAACACAACAGTATCACCGGCCCAAACTGAAAATTATATGGTACTCACAGAAGGGAAAAAAAAGTGTGAAAAAAAAAAAAAGTTGTCAGAGTTGTCAGAGATTTTTTTTTCCTGTTTGTTGCATTTTTACTCTTTTTCTCTGGGTGCTGAGGATTTTTTTTTCTCTCAATGGAGCTTGCACAGTTGTCTGGCCGTGTGGATCAGCTTGCACTGAGGTTCGGAGTATTGCTACCTATCTTGCTAGGTTGCCGGTTGTGGAACCTAGGATTCCCATGCCAGATTTGTTTTTGGGGGATTGGGCTAAATTTCTGAATTTCAAAAATAACTATAAGTTGTTTTTTGCTTTAAAGCCTAAGTCCTCAGGGAACACAGCACAGCAGGTTCAAATTGTAATCTCTCTCCTGCACGGCGACCCTCAGGATTGGGCTTTTTCCCTGACACCTGGGGATCTGTTTTGAATTATATTGATGCATTTTTTCTGGCTCTGGGGTTATTGTACGATGAACCTAATGTCATTGATCAAGCTGAAAAAACCTTGTTGGTTTAAATCAGGGTCTTGAATACGCTGAGTTGTACTGTCAGAATTCCGAAAGTGGGCAGTCCTGACCAAATGGAATGATGATGCTTTGGCAGCCCTTTTTCGGAAGGTGCTGTCAGAGAATGTAAAGGATGTTATGGTGGGATTCCCTGCTCCCTCTGGGTCTCAATGATTCTATGTCATTGGCTATTCAAAATTGACAGACGTTTGCGTGAGCGCAGAGGTATGCGTGAGTAGTGTTGCCTTGTGAGCCAGCTTCTCAGCCCATGCAGTGTGATAGAGTGACTTCTGGGGCACAGCGTCATGAGTTTCGAAGCGCAATTGGTTATTGTTTCTACTGTGGTGATGCCTCTCATGCTATTTCAGTCTGCCCTAAGCGGGGAAGATGTTTTGCACGCTCAGTTGTCTTGGGTAGTGTTCAGACTAAATTTCTGTTGACTGTTACCCTGATTTGCTCCCTGTCCAATTTTCTGCTCAGGCTTTTGTTGATTCAGGAGCAGCTATTAACTGATGGATTTTGACTTTGCCAAACGTTGGGGGTTTCCCATGATACCCTGCGGAAGTCTATTCCCCTACTGAGCATAGATTCTACCCCTTTGGGCGGAGAATAAACCCCAGTTTTCTACTCAGGTGATAATGAGGGTTGAACCAGATCATCAGGAGAGTTGCAAATTTTTCTGGTGCTGCATAATCTGCATGACATTATTGTACTAGGTTTCCCTTGGTTACAGTTCAAAATCCAGTTTTGGATTGGAAATCTGTGTCTGTGACCAGTTGGGGCTGTCAATGTGTTAATATTGACACTCCTGTTTTTTCTGCCTCTCCCCAGTCTCAGGATGTTCCTGACTTTTGACTGATTTTTCGGATGTATTTAGTGAAAGTAAATCTGCATCCTTCCCCCCTCACAGGAGCTATGACTGCGCTATTGAATCAGTGCCTGGTGTGTTATGATTTGGTAGCTGAGGAGAGCAGGCAAAAAAAGGCAATACCCAGAGAGGTTGGAATCTATGGGATTGCAGTACCCTGACTAACCACATACTAAAGGTAGCCGTGGAGCGTACCTACGTTGGTCCTAGACGCCTCGTTACAGCCTGAGAAGCTAACTACACCTAAAGATAGAAAGGAAAGCTATCTGCCCCGGAGCAGATCCCAAAGAACATGAAAGCCCCCAAACATGTAATGGCGGTTAGACAAGAAGAAATACTGACACAGACAGAAAATAGTATGAGCAAACGTTGGGTCCCAAACTTACTAAATAGAAAAGGATAGGAAGGGCACTTACTGCAATCCCAAAAAACCCTGAAAAGTACCAACTCTACTAATTACAAAAACACCTGAGATCACACGACCTCTCCACCTAAATTAGTTCTCTGGTGTAACAAAAACAAAACAGCAACCACTGAAAAAACTGGAAAAGGCCAAAGAACAAACAGTGACTGAACTAAACTGAGAGGAGCACAAGCCCCCGAAGGGGGCCCGGCAACCCCCACAGAAGTGCAGGACAAAATGCAAAAAGAAAGCACAAAAAACTATAGAAGAAAATGTCTTATCTGTTAGCAGAAGATGCAGGCACGAAACAGAAAGTACAAAGTGAACAGGAATCAAAGATGAGACCAGAACAATTGATCACCGGCAACCCCGATGGGAGGGAACCTCCCTTTATAAGGACCAGTCAGTAACACCTGATCTCCAATCTTCACAATCTTCATTGGATAGTTCAGTACTGTTTTAACCACCAGAGGGGGCTTTGCTCAGATTTCATTTCTAGCACATTCATAACAGACCCCCCCTTGTGGAGGGGTCACCGTACCCTCATTGAGCAACCAGGTCGGTCAGGAGAGCTCTGTGATATGCACGGATGAGTCTCCTAGCATGGATGTCCCAAGCAAACACCAAGAATTGTCCTCCTGACCATAAACTCTCCACATAACCAATACTGGAGTTTCCGTCTAGAAAAACGAGAATTCAATATTTTTTCAACCACATACTCCAGATTGCCCCAACCAAAACGGGTCAGGAGGCACAGCCATAGGAACCACTGGCTCGACAAACCTCTTCAATAAGGACTTGTAGAACACGTTATGGATCTTAAATGTCCCTGGAAGAAGCAAACGAAAGGAAACAGGATTAAGAAACTCCATGATCTTATAAGGTCCAATGAACCTAGGCTTAAAAATTAGGAGATGCAACTCTCATAGGGATATTTCTTGAGGACAACCAGACCAAGTCCCCCCCTTTAAACCGAGGATCACAGTCCTATGCCGGTTGGCACAACCGCTGGGACCTCTCCTGAGAGAGGGACAACCTCTTCCACTACCTGGTCCCAAATCTGCTGCATACGCTCCACAACAGAGTCAACACCTGGACAGGTAGAAGCCTCCGTCTGTCCCGAAGAAAATCGAGGGTGAAACCCAAAATTGCAGAAAAATGGAGACATCAAAGTGGCAAAGCTAGCCCTATATTAAGAGCAAACTCAGTCAAAGGCAAAAAAGAGACCCAGTCATACTGATCTGCAGACACAAAGCATCTTAGATAAGTCTCCAATGTTGGTTTGTTCTCTCAGTTGTCCATTGGTTGAGGATGAAAAGCCGAGGAGAAAGACAATTGAACAACAAGTTTTAGAACAAAAAGTCCTCCAAAATCTGGAAACAAACTGAACTCCTCTGTCAGACACAATGTTCTCAGGAATGCCGTGTAACCGAACCACGTGCTGAAGGAACAAAGGCACCAATTCAGAGGAGGAAGGCAACTAGGTAAGGCACAAAATGTACATTTGGAAACCTATCACAAATCACCCAGATAAAAGGTCATTCTCTGAGAAACAGGGAGGTCGGAAATTAAATCCATAGAGATATGGGTCCATGGTCTCTTGGGCACAGGCAATGGCATCAACAAACCACTAGAGCGAGAGCAAGGCTTTGGAGCGAGAGCAGTCCCGCAGGATGCACAAATTCCCTGACATCAGAGACAAGGTAGGCCACCCAAAAGGACCGACTAACCAAGACTCTGGTACCAAAAAATTCCGGGATGACCGGCCAACGCGGAGCAATGAATCTCAGACATCACACTCTTTTTCCACCGGTCTGGGACAAACAATTTTTCCAATAGGGCAGCGCTCGGGTTTATCCTCCTGACACCCTTCCCGAGCAGTCTCAAATTGGGCGAGATGGTGGAAAGAACTACACCCTCTTTCAAAATAACAGCAGGATCAGATAACTCAGGAGAGTCCGCAAGGAAACTCCTCGAGAGGGCATCCGCCCTTAACATTCTTAGTGCCAGGAAAAAAGGAAACCACAAAATTAAA
>JARQOD010010224.1:0-28152 GCA_033576555.1 Oophaga sylvatica | reverse complement strand
CCCGGATCCAAGATGGCGCTGGGGTCCTGGAGGGAGGCGGCTTCCTCAGTGCCTGCCGAGAGCAGGCATGAGGAAGCGTCCTGCACTGCCTGTCACATCGCTGGTGTGACAGAGTGCTGTGCACACTGTCACACCAGCGATCTGATGAAATACAGTGATGTCCCACCCTGGGACAAAGTAAAAAGTAAAAAAAAGTAAAAATAAACATGTGTAAAAAAAAATCCAAAAATAAAAAAAAAATAAAATATTCCCCAATAAATTCATTACTTATTGTAAATAAAAAAAATAAAACAATAAAAGTACACATATATGGTATCGCCGCGTCCGTAACGACCCCCCCTATAAAACTGTCCCACTAGTTAACCCCTTTTGTGAACCCCTTAAAAAATAAAAAATAAAAACGAAGCAAAAAATCAGTGCTTTATCATCATACCGCTGAACAAAAAGTGGAATAACACGCGATCAAAAAGACGGATATAAATAAGCATGGTACCGCTGAAAACGTCATCTTGTCCCGCAAAAAACGAGCCATCACACAGCATCATCAGCAAAAAAATAAAAAAGTTATAGCTCGCAGAATAAAGCGATGCAAAAAAAATTATTTTTTATATAAAATTGTTTTTATTCTATAAAAGCGCCAAAACATAAAAAAATTATATAAATGAGGTATCGCCATAATCGTACTGACCCGAAGAATAAAACTGCTTTATCGATTTTACCACACGCGGAACAATAAAAACGCCTCACCCAAAAGAAATTCATGAATTGCTGATTTTTGTTCATTCTAACCTCCCAAAAATCGAAATAAAAAGCGATCAAAAAATGTCACGTGCTCAAAAATGGTACCAATAAAAGCGTCACCTCGTCCAGCAAAAATTAAGACCTCACATGACATTGTGGGCCAAAATATGCAAAAATTATAGCTCTCAAAATGTGGCGATGCAAAAAACTACTTTTTGCAATAAAAAGCGTCTTTTAGCGTGACAGCTGCCAATCATAAAAACCGCTATAAATAGTAAATCAAACCCCCCTTTATACCCCCTTAGTTAGGGAAAAATAATAAAATAAAAAAAATGTATTTATTTCCATTTTCCCATTAGGGTTAGGGTTAGGGTTTCGGCTAAAGTTAGGGTTAGGGTTGGCGCTAAAGTTAGGATTAGGGTTAGAGTTAGGATTAGGGTTAGGGTTGGGATTAGGGTTGGGACTAGGGTTAGGGGTGTGTTGGGGTTAGGGTTGGAGTTAGAATTGGGGGGTTTCCGCTGTTTAGGCACATCAGGGGCTCTCCAAATGTGACATGGCGTCTGATCTCCATTCCAGCCAATTCTGCGTTGAAAAAGTCAAACGGTGTTCCTTCACTTCTGAGCTCTGCCATGCGTCCAAACAGTAGTTTATCCCCACATATGGGGTATCAGCGTACTCTGGACCCCAAGAGTTATTGTGAAATTTGTCCTATTTCTTCTGTTACCCTTGGGAAAATAAAAAACTGGGGGCGAAAATATTATTTTTGTAAAAAAAATAAGATTTTTTTGTTTTTACGGCTGTACATTATAAACTTCTGTGAAGCACTTGGGGCTTCATAGCGCTCACCACACATCTAAATAAGTTCCTTGTGGGGTCTATTTTCCAAAATGGGGTCACTTGTTGGGGATTTCCACTGTTTAGGCGCATCAGGGGCTCTCCAAATGCGACATGACGCCCCCAGACCATTCCATCAAAGTCTGCAATCCAAAACATCACTACTTCCCTTTCCGAGCCCTGACATGCGCCCATACAGTAGTTTTCTCCCACATATTGGGTATCAGCGTACTCAGGACAAATTGGACAACAACTTTTGGGGTCCAATTTCTCCTGTTACCCTTGTGAAAATAAAATATTGGGGGCGAAAAAATCATTTCTGTAAAAAAAAAAAGGATTTTTTATTTTTACGGCTGTGCGTTATAAACTTCTGTGAAGCACTTCGGGGTTCAAAGTGCTCACCACACATCTAGGTAAGTTCCTTGTGGGGTCTATTTTCCAAAATGGGGTCACTTGTGGGGGGTTTCCACTGTTTAGGCGCATCAGGGGCTCTCCAAATGCGACATGACGCCCCCAGACCATTCCATCAAAGTCTGCAATCCAAAACGTCACTACTTCCCTTTCCGAGCCCTGACATGCGCCCATACAGTAGTTTTCTCCCACATATTGGGTATCAGCGTACTCAGGACAAATTGGACAACAACTTTTGGGGTCCAATTTCTCCTGTTACCCTTGTGAAAATAAAATATTGGGGGCGAAAAAATCATTTTTGTAAAAAAAAAAAGGATTTTTTATTTTTACGGCTGTGCGTTATAAACTTCTGTGAAGTACTTCAGGGTTCAAAGTGCTCACCACACATCTAGATAAGTTCCTTGTGGGGTCTATTTTCCAAAATGGGGTCACTTGTGGGGGGTTTCCACTGTTTAGGCGTATCAGGGGCTCTCCAAATGCGACATGACGCCCCCAGACCATTCCATCAAAGTCTGCAATCCAAAACGTCACTACTTCCCTTCCGAGCCCTGACGTGCACCCATACAGTAGTTTTCTCCTACATATTGGGTATCAGCGTACTCAGGACAAATTGGACAACAACTTTTGGGTTCCAATTTCTTCTGTTACCCTTGTGAAAATAAAATATTGGGGGCGAAAAAAATCATTTTTGTAAAAAAAAAAAAGGATTTTTTATTTTAAGGCTGTACGTTATAAACTTTAGTGAAACACCTGGGGGTTCAAAGTTCTCACCACACATCTAGATAAGTTCCTTGAGGGGTCTAGTTTCCAAAATGGTGTCATTTGTGGGGGGTTTCCACTGTTTAGGCAGATCAGGAGCTCTCCAAACACGACATGGCGTCCAGCCAATTCTGCGTTGAAAAAGTGAGACGGCGCTCCTTCCCTTCCAAACTCTGCCATGCACCCAAACAGTGGTATACCCCCACATATGGGGTATCAGTGTACTCAGGACAAATTGCACAATAACTTTTGGAGTCTTGTTACCCTTGGAAAAATAAAAATTCGGGTGAAAAGATCATTTTTGTGGAAAAAATATGATTTTTAAATTTTACGGCTCTACGTTATAAACTTGTGTGAAGCACTTGAGGGTTCAAATTGCTCACCAAAGATCTAGATAAGTTCCTTAGGGGGTCTAGTTTCCCAAATGAGGTCATTTGTGGGGGGTTTCCACTGTTTAGGCACATCAGGGGCTCTACAAATGCAACATGGCATCCAATCTCAATTCCAGCCAATTTTGGTTGGAAAAAGTCAAATGGTGCTCCTTCCCTTCCGAGCTCTGCCGTGCGCCCAAACAGTGGTTCCCCCCACATATGGGGCATCAGCGTACTCAGGACAAATTGGACAACAACTTATGTGGTCCAATTTCTCCTGATACCCTTGGGAAAATAAAAAATTAGTGACTAAAAGATAATTTTTGTGGGAAAAAAAATAGGATTTTTTATTTTCATGCCCGGGCATTATAAACTTGTGTGAAGCACTTGGGGGTTCAAAGTGCTCACCAAAGATCTAGATAAGTTCCTTAGGGGGTCTAGTTTCAAAAATGGGGTCACTTGTGGGGGATTTCCACTGTTTAGGCTCATCTGGGGCACTGCAAACGGAACATGACCCCCATCAATGTCTGCATTCCAATACGTTACTACTTCCTTTCCAAGCCCTGCCGTGCGCCCAAACAGTTTTCCACCCCCACATATGGGGTATCAGCGTACTCAGGACAAATTGGACAACAACTTTTGGGGTCCAATTTCCTTGGGAAAATTCAAAATTTAGGACTAAAAAATCATTTTTGTGGAATTTTTTTTTTTTTTTTTCACACCCAGGCATTATAAACTTTTGTGAAACACTTGGGGGTTCAAAGTGCTCACAACAGATCTAGATAAGTACCTTAGGGGGTCTAGTTTCCAAAATGGTGTCACTTGTGGGGGGTTTCCACTGTTTAGGCGCATCAGAGGTTCTCCAAGCGCGACATGGCGTCCAATCTCAACTCCAGCCAATTTTAGTTTGAAAAAGTCAAACGGCGCACCTTCCCTTACGAGCTCTGCCGTGTGCCCAAACAGTGGTTTTCCCCCACATATGGGGTATTGGCGTACTCAGGAGAAATTGCATAACAACCTTATCTGTCCATTTTCTCCTTTTACCCTTGTGAAAATAAAAAAAAAAAAGTTTGTAAAAGATCATTTTTGTGGCTAAAAAGTTAATATTCATTTTTTCCTTCCACGTTGCTTTAGTTCCTGTGAAGCACCTGAAGGGTTAATAAACTTCTTGAATGTGGTTTTGAGTACCTTGAGGGGTGCAGTTTTTAGAATGGTGTCACTTTTGGGTATTTTCTGTCATGTAGACCCTCAAAGTGACTTCAAATGTGAGGTGGTCCCTAAAAAAAATGGCTTTGTAAATTTTGTTGTAAAATGAGAAATCGCTGGTCAACTTTTAACCCTTATAACTTCCTAACAAAAAAAAATTTTGATTCCAAAATTGTGCTGATGTAAAGTAGACATGTGGGAAATGTTATTTCTTAACTATTTTGTGTTACATATTTCTCTGTTTTAAGGGAATAAAAATTCAAAGTTTGAAAATTGCTAAATTTTCAAAATTTTCGCCATATTTGCGTTTTTTTCAAAAATAAACGCAAGTTATATGGAAGAAATTTTACCACTAACATGAAGTACAATATGTCACGAGAAAACAATCTCAGAATCGCGAAGATCCGTTGAAGCGTTCCGGAGTTATAACCTCATAAAGAGACAGTGGTCAGAATTGTAAAAATTGTCCCAGTCATTAACGTGCAAACCACCCTTGGGGGTGAAGGGGTTAAAGGGAAAGCGAGTCTGCAAGAGCCGCTGGACAGAAAAACGGAGATGGCGGCGAAATCCATCTATGAAGCTGCAGGTCATGGATTCAGAGCAGTACTAGGATCCATGTGTGCTTCTAAGGCTTCCCTGTGCTGGTTGGTCCGTTTACGGAAGGCGTTGCAAAATAGATCTCCATTATCCGAGATAGATGGACTTCTCGATTTATTGGAGACTGCAGCCCGATATAGCTGTGATGCAGGTCTGGATACTGCGTCATTATTATCCAGGACGCAATCCTCAGCGGTCACAGTCAGAAGAGCACTGTGGCTTAGACAGTGGACCGGGGACACGGTTTCCAAGCAGGGTTTACTGTCTTTAGCCTACAAGGGTGGTCAGCTATTTGGATCTGATCTCACAGAGCTGATTGCCAAGGAAAGGCTAAAGAAGCGGCTTTACCACAGCGAAGGGCTATGGCTTCTACATCTGGCAGACCTAGTGCCGGTAATGGTCGGCGGTATTTTCGGTCTAGGGGACGATCCGGTCAGTCTTCTTGGGGATCGGGTCGTCCCTCTTTTTCGGGAAAGAAGTCTTCTCAGAAATCCCGCACCCCTTGGAAACAAAGTTTCCGTCAAGACAAGCGGGAAACTGACAAGAAGCCCGCCAAGGCAGACTGACGCCAGGTCCTCACTCGAGGGCTCTCGAGTGGGGGGTCGCCTGCTCCAATTCAAGGCGAATTGGATTTCCCGCGTTCCGGATTCCTGGGTAACGCGAGTTGTGTCGGCAGGCTATTTCATAGAGTTTTCTTCTCGACCCCGGACAGTTTTTGCCAGTCTCGCATTCCGTCAGAGCCCGAGTTATTTGCCGCTCTGCTGCGAGAGGTGGAATTCCTTCTGCAGAAGGGTGTAGTAATACCGGTTCCGACAGAGGACCGGGGAAAAGGTTTTTATTCAAATCTCTTTGTGGTCCCCAAAAAAGAGGACAAATTTCGTCCTATTCTGGATCTCAAAAGATTGAATCAGCATGTCCACACCCAAAAATTCCGCATGGAGTCACTTCGCTCCGTTGTGGCAACCCTGTCGAAGAACGACTTTCTGGTGTCAATCGACATTCGCGACGCTTATTTGCATGTTCCCGTCGGAAGGGCTCACCAGCGCTTCCTTCGTTTTGCCATAGGTCAGGACCATTACCAATTTGTGGCCCTGCCATTCGGCTTGGCTTCAGCGCCCAGAGTTTTTACAAAAATTCTAGCGCCTCTCATGGCAATTCTTCGAAGACAGGGAGTTACGATTATTCCCTATCTGGACGACCTTTTGATTGTGGCGTCCTCAAAGGAGGAGGCGGTGACGGCTCGCAATCTATCCCTTCAGCTCCTGGAGGACTTCGGGTGGCTGGTCAATTGGGAGAAGTCGTCTCTGGAACCGTCGCAGTCAATCCTGTTTTTGGGGATGCATTTCGACACGGTACGGGCAGTGGTGTCCCTACCTCCAGACAAGCGGGCATGTCTCCTTCGACATGTACAGACTATGAAGTCTTCGACAGCAATGTCCCTTCGGAAGTGTATGCGCCTTTTAGGTCTGATGGTGGCTTCCATGGAAGCGCTTCCGTTTGCCCAGTTTCATTCCAGAGCCCTCCAAAGGCTCATTCTGAGTCATTGGGATCGATCGCAGATTGCACTGGATCGCAGTATCCTCATCTCTCGCAGGGTGCGAGAGTCCCTAAGTTGGTGGTCACGTCCAGGAACGTTATCACTGGGGAAGTCTTTCCTTCCTCCGAGGTGGTCGGTCATAACCACCGATGCCAGCCTGACGGGCTGGGGGGGTGTCTGGAACGATCTCTGGGTTCAGGGAGTATGGTCATCGGAAGAGTCTGTTCTACCGATCAATATCTTGGAATTGAGGGCAATTTTCCTTTGCCTCCAACACTGGACGGTCCCTTTGAGCGGTCTACCAGTCCGAGTGCAGACAGACAACGCAACGGCGGTCGCGTATATCAACCACCAAGGCGGGACGAGGAGTTCCAGGCTCATGGCGGAAGTGTCTCGGATCCTGAATTGGGCCGAGGGCAGAGTACCAGCCATCTCTGCGATTCACATTCCAGGAGTTCAGAATACCACGGCAGACTTCCTCAGTCGAGAGAAGATGGATCCCGGAGAATGGAGTCTTCATCCGGAGATCTTTGCTCTGCTGTGCTCCCTTTGGGGAGTTCCCCAAGTGGATTTGATGGCATCCAGGTCCAATGCCAAGTTGCCGACCTTCATGTCCAGGTACAAGGACCCGAAGGCTGTGGCGGTGGATGCTCTGGTGGCCCCGTGGGACCGATTCGAGCTAATCTATGTGTTTCCGCCGATATCCTTACTTCCTCTGGTGCTGCATCGGATCAGACTGGAGAGAATCCCGGCTATGTTGATAGCCCCAGATTGGCCAAGGAGGACGTGGTTCTCGACACTGGTGTCGCTTTTGGCAGCACCGCCATTTCCACTTCCTCTTCGCCCGGACCTGTTAACCCAGGGTCCTGTCCATCATCCGGACTTGAAGTCTCTGCGTTTGACGGCGTGGCTCTTGAGACCGAAATACTGACCCGTAGAGGTTTTTCAGCCGAAGTCATTGCCACTCTGCGAGCTGCCAGAGGTCCGGCTACTACTAGAATTTACCACAAGACCTGGGAAGCCTTCTTCTCGTGGTGTTTGGGTTCGTCAAGGAACCCGAGGATTTTTTCCATTCCCAATCTGTTGGCTTTTCTACAGTACGGGCTGGACAAGGGTTTGGCAGTTAGCACCCTGAGGGGTCAGGTTTCTGCCCTGTCCCTGTTGTTCCGGAAAGTTATCGCCTCGCGTAGGGACGTGCGCTCCTTTTTTCGCGGGGTGACCCGTCAGTTTCCGCCGCGGAAGGCACCTGTGTCTCCTTGGCGGCTCAACCTTGTCCTGGAGGCTCTTCAGCATGGGCCTTTTGAGCCAATGGATTCTGCTAACCTTTCTTTGCTTTCTTGGAAGGTTGCCTTCTTAGTCGCAGTCACTTCTTTGAGAATGGTTTCTGAGTTGGCGGCTCTTTCTTGCTCGCCTCCTTTCCTGGAATTTTACCCAGATCGAGTAGTGCTTCGCACACGGGTCGACTTTCTACCTAAGGTAGTGTCGCATTTCCATGTTAACCAAGATATTGTTTTACCTTCACTTTGCCCGGGCCCGAGGAATGCAAAGGAACGGGTTTTGCACACATTGGATTTAGTGCGGGCCTTGAAGTTCTATTTGTCTGTTACTCAAGGTTTTAGAAAGTCAGACTCCTTGTTTGTGATTCCAGCAGGTCGTCGACGTGGTCAACGAGCTTCCAAGGACTCTATAGCTCGTTGGATTCGGTCAGCCATTTTGGAGGCTTACCGACTTAAAGGCGAACCTTGCCCGATTAAGATTCGTGCTCATTCCACAAGGGCTGTGGCCTCATCGTGGGCCTTTCATCAAGGGGCTTCGGCAGCTCAGCTCTGCCGAGCGGCGACTTGGCGATCCGTCCACACGTTTACAAAGTGTTATAAGGTGGACGTCAGTGCTTCCGCTGATGCAGCCTTAGGACGCAGGGTCCTACAGGCGGCTGTAGTGTAAAGTTCTAGTTAACTTGTATTTGGCGCCTGTTGCGCATTTATCAAGGTTGTTGGGATTCTGCCTGTTTTTTCTTGGTTATATTCCCACCCTTAATTTTTGGACTGCTTTGGGACGTCCCACTAGTCATTACTAGTGTGTCTCCTTTCCTTCCATTCTGCTGCTGAAAGACGGATTTTGGTAAGAACTTACCTGTAAAATCCTTTTCAGCGAAGGAAGGAAAGGAGACACAGCACCCGCCCATGGCAGAAGTGTGTTGATGTGTTTTCAGATGCGGCGTGACCCTCTTCTGATAGCGATTATCTGGACTGAGGTTGACACGCTACGGCTCCTTTCCAGCATTGCCAGCTCATCGCGGTGGTCAGGTCCAGTGAGTAGTACCTGGAACTGTGTGGTTTTTTGCCTACATGCATGCATAACCTGTATTCTTGCTTTTTCTCTGAAGTCCTTCAGAAGGGGTTATGTTGCTCCGCTGGTGATATTTGCTCTTCCCTAAGCTTTTGTACGACTGAAGAAGCAGGAGTAGGAGGAGCCCGAGCTGGAGGGGCCGGTCAACACTCTTTTTAATCTGAGGTGTCAATCCTATCTGGGCTCCGCCTACCCACTAGTCATTACTAGTGTGTCTCCTTTCCTTCCTTCGCTGAAAAGGATTTTACAGGTAAGTTCTTACCAAAATCCGTCTTTTGGCACAGGCCCACACCTATGCAACGATTTTGTCCAGCATTCAACAAAAAATTGTGTGGTGATCCGCTGAATCATTTTTAAACATTTCACGCCACTCATGCACCCACAGCACACTTATGGTGTACCCGCAACGCTGCAGCTAGTGCTTTTTAGCTAAAAAGGCGTAATATAACTGCCCGCAGGTGATGTTTGTGCCCTTATTTGCATCATTTTCATTATAGCACGAGGGACAGACGTGGAAAAAACAACCCTGAAATTCAAAAACTATGTGCTGTCCGTTAACATACGCACAGTCATCTAGTATGTAGTGCATACAGAGAACATTGGCATTCAGCACGCCTTGAGAGGGTTTGTGAAGCAACTCGCTCAATATTTTCTAGATGACTGTGCGTATGTTAACGGACAGCACATAGTTTTTGAATTTCAGGGTTGTTTTTTCCACGTCTGTCCCTCGTGCTATAATGAAAATGATGCAAATAAGGGCACAAACATCACCTGCGGGCAGTTATATTACGCCTTTTTAGCTAAAAAGCACTAGCTGCAGCGTTGCGGGTACACCATAAGTGTGCTGTGGGTGCATGAGTGGCGTGAAATGTTTAAAAATGATTCAGCGGATCACCACACAATTTTTTGTTGAATGCTGGACAAAATCGTTGCATAGGTGTGGGCCTGTGCCAAAATAGGTCTTTCTGGTACGGCATGGGCGTCAGAAACACAGGTATGCTAAAAAGTTTGCACGCAATTTTTTGTTGAATGCTGATCAAAATCATTGCATAGGTGTGGTCCTGTGCCAAAAATGGGTATTATACCTACCGATAATTCGGTTTCCAGGAGTCCATCCTGACAGCACTATGGAGGACGTCCTCCTCCTCCTTACAGGGACAGGAAGCACACGAGAGGTTAAAAGGTCCCACTCCTCCCCCAATACCTCAGTGATTTGACAAGTACCATACCATGGATTAATGCCAGTGATAACACTTTAATTTACTTAAACATATTACATCATATGAATTAGCATATACATGAACATAGACAAGGGAGGGAACTAACCGTGCTGTCAGGATGGACTCCTGGAAACCGAATTATCGGTAGGTATAATACCCATTTTCCAGGACGTCCCCCTGACAGCACTATGGAGAGTACCAAAGAAACCCTCCTAGGGTGGGACTACGGCCTGTAATACTTTTCTACCATATGCCGTCTGTTGTCCTGCTAACACATCTAATTTGTAGTGCCTACAAAAGGTATTTATCGAAGCCCAAGAGGCTGCTTTACAAATTTGTTCTAAAGATGCTCCTGCTCTTTCTGCCCATGAGGCTGACAATGCTCTGGTAGAATGGGCTTTTATTTTTATGGGACAATCTATCCCTTCAGATGCGTAAGCTTTTATGATTAAGGTGGTAATCCATCTAGCGATGGAAGGCTTAGAAGCTTTTTTACCCTTATTTTTACCTCCATATAAAATAAACAAATTAGGGTCTTTTCTCCAGCCCCCAGTGGCCTCCAGGTAATCAATTACTGCCTGTCTAACATCCAAGGAGTGTAAGGCTTGTTCTTTAACATTTGAAGGTTTTTCACAAAAGGAAGGAAGTATTATTTCCTGATTTCGATTTTGCAAAGAGGCTACTTTGGGCATGAAAGCAGGGTCTAGTTTTAATACCACATGATCCTCTCTGATCTGCATATATGGGTCTTTGATGGATAAGGCCTGAATTTCCCTATTCTTTTGGCTGTGGTAATAGCTACCAAGAAAGCTGTTTTCATAGATAGGAGAGAAATAGGCAAATCCTTATTTGGAGTGAAAGGAGTTCTACAAAGTGCCCCCAGAACTAGATTTAAATCCCAGGGGGGAGACAATTGCCTTATAGTAGGTCTTAATCTTTGGATTGCTTTAACGAATCTAACCACCCAAGGATGTGAGGCTAAAGGGTAATCCATGTAAGTACTTAAAGCTGAGATCTGTACTTTAAGTGTACTAGGTCTAAGACCCATATTAAACCCTGATTGAAGAAAATCCAGTACTCGCAGAACATCCGGGACTCTGGCTACAACATCAGACCTGCCACCTTCCAGACAGAACCTCTTCCAAATCTTATAATATATTGCTGAAGTTACAGGCTTTCTGCTGGCTTGAATCGTTGTTATTACTTGATCTGAAAGACCACGAGCTTTCAGGATGTCCCGTTCAGGATCCAAGCTGACAGGTGCAATCTTTCTGGGTCCTGGTGTAGGACTGGTCCCTGGTGCACTATGTCCTTCCACTGAGGAAGCTCGATTGGATCCTGTCTGGTCATGGCCCCAGTAGAGGAAACCAGCTCCTCCTTGGCCAAAATGGAACTATTAGTACTACTGACGCACCGTCTTCCTTTATCTTTCTCAGAACTGCTGGTATTAATGCTATTGGCGGGAAAGCATAATATAGAGGTTCGTTCCACCTCTGACTCAAAGCATCTACTCCTTCCGGATTGTCTGCTGGGTTCAGTGAAAAAAACCTTGGTAGTTTTGCGTTTTTTCTTGTAGCAAAAAGATCCACTTGAGGTGTTCCCAACGTTGACATAATAACCGGAAAACCTTCTGGTTCAACTCCCACTCTGTCGGGTAGATCTTCTGTCTGCTTAAATAATCTGCCACTAGGTTTTGTGAACCCTCCAGATGAACCGCCGTTATGGACAGAATTGTTCGTTCTGCCCAGACAAATATCTTCTCTGCAAGATCCTGCAGTGTTCTGTAACGAGAGCCTCCTTGATGTTTGATGAAGGCTACTGCTGTCATGTTGTCCGATAGGATCTTGACATGCTGGTTTCTTAAACGGTCTTGATTCCGTCTTAAGGATTCCCAGATCGCATACAATTCTCGGTAATTTGATGACATTCGTCTGATTTTTTCTGGCCATTTGCCTTGCAAAAACTTTCCTTCCAGATGGGCTCCCCACCCCATGCGCTTGCATCTGTAGTTATTACTACATATGGGGATGGCACCCAAAGAACTCCTCTTCTGAGGTTCTTGCTTTGTGTCCACCAAACTAACGACCTCTTTGCTCTTGGCGAGAGATGGATCCTTTTGTCTAGGGATGACTGATGACGATCCCACCACGATAGCACCTCTCTTTGAAGGAGTCTTGAATGAGCTTGAGCCCACCTGACGCATGGTATACATGATGTCATTACTCCCAGAATTTGCATAGCTCTTCGAATGGTAACTCGGTTTTTTAACAACTCTATCACCTTCCTTATCAAAAATCTTTGCTTGACCTCTGGCAGGAAAGCTGTTCTGGCTCTTGAATCGAGGAGTACTCCTAAAAATATTCTCTTTGTACTGGGAGTTAGGTGAGATTTTTCTCGATTTATCACCCAACCGAGAAATTCTAGTACCGCCATTGTTCGCTCTGTATCGATCAAATTCCGAACGCATGAAGTTTTGTGATACCTCTGAGAGCGCTTTTCCATTCTGCGTTCTTTTCCGGAACACTCGCTGACCTCATGTTTTCTGCGTCACCGGAAGTGACGCTCAGTTTCCGGTCGCCTGTTCGGCGTTCCTCCCTGGACCAGGAGGAAGACGCCTGAGCCGAGAGCCTCCCAACGGAAGGAGCGGCTCTTACCCGGGAGCTCGTCCGCCCCGGTCTTTGGAGCAGAGGGACTCCCAAGGAGGGAGTTTCGGCTCTGGACCTCTTGACAGGGGAAGGATTTGGACGAACCGCACGATCCCCCTGGGCCCGGTAAGTTACTGCGTTCCTCGCAGCGATCTCTCGTGTGTCCCTCCATGCAGGGACAGGAAAAACACTGAGGTATTGGGGGAGGAGTGGGACCTTTTAACCTCTCGTGTGCTTCCTGTCCCTGTAAGGAGGAGGAGGACGTCCTCCATAGTGCTGTCAGGGGGACGTCCTGGAAATAGGCCTTTCTGGCATGGCATGAGAGTCAGAAACATAGCTATGCTAAAAAGTTTGTACCTGATTTTTGTTGAACGGTGCTCAATATCGCTGCATAGGGGTGGGCCTGTGCCAAATAGGCCGGGACACGTCCCGACATGCCTGTCTTTTATATCTGAGGGGCATAGCGTCTTTAAAAATAGGCCTGTGCTGCAAGAACGCTGCTCATCCCAGGCTATACAGCGGGTCATGTATGTAGCGCATACAGAGAACATTGGCATTCAGCACGCCTTGAGAGGGTTTGTGAAGCAACTCGCTCAATATTTTCTAGATGCCTGTGCGTATGTTAACGGACAGCACATAGTTTTTGAATTTCAGGATTGTTTTTTCCACGTCTGTCCCTCGTGCTATAATGAAAATGATGCAAATAAGGGCACAAACATCACCTGCGGGCAGTTATATTACGCCTTTTTAGCTAAAAAGCACTAGCTGCAGCGGTGCGGGTACACCATAAGTGTGCTGTGGGTGCATGAGTGGCGTGATTCATAATATGAGCATTTAAGGGACTTGTCCAGGCATGCCCGGACATGTCATGACTGCTGAAGGCTAGAGAAAAGCACCACAGTGACAGTTTTCTTGAAAAAGAGCTGCCTGTCTTTCATATCTGAGGGGTTAGCATCGTTAAAAATAGGCCTAGGTCCCCCCAAAATAACGAATTTGCTCTGAATTTGTCATCAAGTTGCTGGAATCGTGTAAGCCCTCAATTTAATACACCTTGATTCGCTACAATATCGGTATGGTAACTGTTTAAAATAACAGCTGAGCTTGAAATGTGTGATGCTATTTACTCCAGCATATAATGACCAAATAGCCACATTTGATTGTGCCTGTCTAGAGAGATTCCCTTGACCTGCCTGTATATTTTTGTGTTACAATTAATGAAACCTAAAAATTTCAACCTACCCTTGTGGCTGTCTAGAGAGAATCAGGGGCTGCTGAAAAGTTTGTCTTTCACATACATGAATATAAAATGAGCTGCATACTATCATATAATATTGAGATTTACTCCAACATATAATGACATTTGGTTATACCTGTCTAGAGAGAATCCCTTCCACTAAATGTCATGACTGCTGAAGGCTAGAGAAAAGCACACAAAAACCTATTGTTTAGCCTGTAAATAAGCTACTAAGATATAAACCCCTATCAGCTGTCATTAAATTCTACTGAAACCTCACACAGAAAAAGTCTCATATCACTTATACATAATATGACCCGTAATCACTGCAGAAACAGACACTCACTAGCAAATAAATATATATAAACTCTGAATAAAACTATAAGATGAGAGTCATAATGACACAATATAAACTAGAATATAAAATCCCATATGCACAATTGACCATATACATAATATGCCCATGACCATTTCATAATGTGACCTCACCTTGATACAGCTTTCCCCCCACACAATAGAGTGGTCAAAGGATACATTTACTGCTGGACTTAAAAGAATCCCAAATAGATTGATCAAAGGGTTTGTCCGGACATGCCAACACTATGACCGGCTATACACAATACAAGGCTAATTACTATATGTACTTTCTAGCAACTGAATTACAACAGCTAAATAGCACTGACCTTCTCTCAACTGTACAAGGCCGGCTATACACAATACAGGGGTAAACACTACTATCAAGTGAATTACAACAGCTAAATAGCACTGACCTTCTCTCAACTGTACAAGGCCAGCTATACACAACACTGCTACACTTCTGCTAACACGTAGTCTATCTTTAATTCACTAAAACTTCTTATATATAAATACTATAGAATTAACTCCTTTTAGTCTGTACATACACTACTAAACTATATCTTTACAGCGAGTGAAACACACACACAGATTTAATACACCAACTGCTAGAAAATCCCTTTACATACATTTACTGCTGAACTTAAAAGTTCCCCCACAAACAAGACCCTTATAAAATCAAGCCCCACAGTCTGATCAAATCCAGATCAAATCCACAAGGAGATGGATAAAATATAAATAAAGACGAATAAATTCATGAATCACTTTGATTGAAAGTCCCACATTCAGCAGTCCTGATTTCCCAGGCAGATCACAGGGAGACGGATTAAATGATAGGGGGCGTGTCGACCTGTCAGATTGAGTTTGACTATATCTTTACAGCGAGTGAAACACACACACAGATTTAATACACCAACTGCTAGAAAATCCCTTTACATACATTTACTGCTGAACTTAAAAGTTCCCCCACAAAAAAGACCCTTATAAAATCAAGCCCCACAGTCTGATCAAATCCAGATCAAATCCACAAGGAGATGGATAAAATATAAATAAAGACGAATAAATTCATGAATCACTTTGATTGAAATTCCCACCACATTCAGCAGTCCTGATTTCCCAGGCAGATCACAGGGAGACGGATTAAACGATAGGGGGCGTGTCGACCTGTCAGATTGAGTTTGACGAATGGTAGTGCCCCTATCTTGTCATGGCCTTTTGGGAGTCCAATTATATTTTTTCTGCTGAAAATCCCTTTTGCGATTCTTTGGTTTGGTATGGCAGATACATCGATGACATCCGAATTATTTGGGGTGGTGATGTGTCTGCCATACCGAAGTTTATTGATTACATTGAAAATAATAATTTCAACATTCGTTTTACAAATAGACATCATTCCAGTTGTATGTCATTTTTGGATTTGGATTTATGTGGAATTGAGGGACAAAATATTTGTACCAAAACACATATTAAACCATTTGGGGGTAATACTATTCTACATGCCGGCAGTAGTCACCCTAAGCATACGATTAAATCTATTCCTCTGGGCGAGTATATTAGAATCAAGAGAAATTGTAGCTCTCAGACCAATTTGGAGGAACAATTTAAAATGGTAGATGACAAATTGATTAATAGAAATTATCCGCGTTGGATGATAAATAGAGCTCGCCGAATTGTAACTCATAAGGAACGTGATAATCTCATCAATTCTGATGGTGAAGTTTCACGATCGCCCAAATGCGATCCATTTTGCGATCGTTCTTTTGTGAGTTTGCAATTTAGCCCACAATTTGGGGAAATAAAAAAGATTATCAACAAATTTCTACCGATTTTATATGAAGATGATACTTTATGTGAAATTTTACAGCCGGGTGTGAATATTATAGCCAGAAAGGCTCCATCTATAGGCAATAGGGTTTCCCCAGTATGTTTCATGCTCATATTAAAACTGACACATGGTTAAAATTTAAGGGCTTTTTCAAATGTGGAGCAAACAATTGTAGGACATGTAGACATGCCTTAGTCACCAAATCCTTTAGTAATAATAACCAATCTGTTAGTTATGATATCAAACAGTATATCAACTGCAATTCAACACATGTAGTCTATAAAATTAATTGTGTTTCTTGCAGCTTGTCATATGTGGGGTGTACGACTAGAAAATTAAAAACAAGGATTTCGGAGCATTTATCTGATATTGGAAACACTACTAATCTCAATCGTAATGTATCGGCGGCTTCCAAACATTTCATTCTTTCTCATGATCGCAATACTACGTCCTTTCAGGTTAGCGCTATAGAAAGAGTCACTAAATCAGTACGAGGTGGGGATATCGCTAGACATTTACTGACCAGGGAAGCTTTTTGGATCTTTTCCTTAAACACGAGATATCCGAATGGATTAAACAAAAGGAATGAGTTAATGTATCATTATAACTATTGATTGTGATCTTTTGCCATATTGTGTTTTCTTCTTTTTTAATGTTTATTTCTTGTAATTTTAATGATGTTATCGCACTGTTACAAAAGGACCTGTCGACCATTTGTATCGCAATTTACCTTCTAGGACCTTTAGCTTATCATGTGATTGTTAATTCAAATCTCATTGGTCCGTGGGTCATATATAGGTCTTTAAGTTTCACATATGTATAGCAGCCTTGATGAAGATCGTCTGATCGAAACGCGTTGCTGTATGCGGCTTCCTCCATGGAGCATTTACCACTTTGTATTTTATACCGAATGGACGAATAAAATTTTGCAATTTTAAGGAGCTGGAACATTTTCTTTTCCTTAGTGCCCCTATACTACTCACGAGAGGTACCAGTGGATGCAGTTCGTTTTGCCTGTCGCGTGGAGATCAAACCTGGCCCGTTTGACCCTCCACGGTGACCCAATCTCTATATCTCAGGTCCCCGAGCCATCACCGACTCGGGAGTCGCACTGTCAGATGCCCGAGGTCCGCAGGATCATGCAGATATTTTTTATGAGTCTGTACCTAGAAAGATGTGCTCATAATTCATAATCCTAGAACGGAGACGTCGTGGCTGAGATAGACAATGGATGTGTTTTCTGTGTCTAGCTGACAGGTATAATCTAATTGAAGCCCCCAGGCATCTCCAGGCCCCATGCTGATGTGGCTCCAGACTGCACCTTTGAAGTCTTGTTTTTTGGCCTGACCTACTTAGCATACTAAAAGGCCTGGTTATTCACGGTGGAGACTAAACCCTATTGTCTTCAATATGCCTAAGGCCATGGGGAATTACAGCAGTTAGCTGCTGTGAATCTGTGAATTCAGACAAAATGGCACCTGGGAACAGACAAAATGGCGGCTGGACCAGGCCATATCCAAGATGGTGGCTGTTCCTTCATCACAGGTACAAAATCCTTTGAAACCCAGGCATGGTTCATTTTAAAGAAGCTGAGATCACCTACATTTTGGGTCGACAGTCGGGTCCTTCTTTCTGTCAGGATTGATCCAGCAGCACTGAAGACTCTTTCTGATAGCAACGTGACCAAACTTCCAATTAGTATGATTCAGTAGTCACCATTTGAAGTAGCGTCACCATTTTCCTTTGGTGCCTATCAGTGGCTCTAATTTGGGTATTACCGTTCAGGTCACCAATATGTATATTCCTGTCTTGTGGACCACTATATTGTTGTTAGACGCAGAGGTGGGCGCTTTACGATTGGTTGCATGTGTCTGTCATTGACGATGATGCTCTTAGTATCCGCCCTGCGTTCCACTCACAGGAAGTGCGTTCCACAGACTGGAAGCGCGTCACACGCCGGCACCAGTGATTAAGATGACGCGCGCTCGGCATTTGCTCTTAAACCTCGCCAGTGGCGTTGGCGATCATACAGCAGCAGCATGGTTTAATGCATTTTTACTCCCCTGAAGAGTCTCAGGATGAAACGCGTCGGGAGACGCATGAACTTCTAAGAGCAACCGTACCCCCCCATCCCTGGGCTAATTTCATGGTGGTAACTATACTCGAGCATATCGCCTGGATGGTGGTGAGATTGTTACATATCACATGTTCTTGGTCTATGTGTTAAATTGTTTGACTACGCATAAATAGTTTCCAGTGCTAATCCCACATAGGAATGCTCATCAGGTGATGAGGTGACTGGATTCCCTTTGGTGGGCACTGGTTATATATATCGCATATATTTATTATCTGGTTTGCCCTTTACTGCTGTGCAGTCATTCCACATACCTCTGCTTGTGCATATTTGTGCTCTTTATGTGATATTATGAGTGTCTATTTTGGGGATATTTGGCAGATGTTAATGACTTTGGACGACAGTTCATCTGCAACATTGGTTCAGTGAAATCCCCCAATTTAACAATATTGTGCACTCTTTAGGACAGGACTGTATATTATTTATTTTTTGCAGGCTGGATACAGATTGTTTATTAGAAGGATAACATTGTGGATTCCTTTCTTTACCAGTCCTATGTTTACAGCCTACAGTACTGCACACTATCACGTTAATTCTTGCAGGCTGGATACAGATTGTTCTACAGCAGAACGATATTGTGCAAATCTTTTGGTCTTATGTTTACAACATCTATAGAGGTATTTTTCTCTTACCCGGTATTTATAGGTCTGCGAGACTTGGGTTATTTTAACTATTTCGTCATAGGTCTTCTGTGTGGTTTAAGGGTTCACCCAGCACGGGGTGTTTCTTTTGTATTTTGTATTTTTTGTGTCCTTTTAAGTATTTCATTAAAGGTTATATTTTATCCATTTGCTTAATTAACTGATTTATTGGATAACACATTCCTGCTTTTTTCCAAGCTGTCCTGCAACTCTTTGTTTTTTTAACACGTTTTTGGACTGCTACGGGCCTGCCAGATAACCGCAGCTGCGATGTCGATGCCTGCTGCGGATTCTTCTCCTCTTGTGAGCTATTGCCAGCGGCAACCTCTTCCCCCAATGGATGCCAATCCGGGTCAACAATTGGGTCATCCATCACCTCCTCTTCAATTTCATCTGCACCTTCCTCTGTGTCACCGTGTAAGGTGTTAGAGTATGCGGGAAGGGGCACCTGAGTTTTATCAGGGTCAGAATCTGGCTCAGTAGACTGTGAGGGCAATGCAGTGCTCTGGGTTAATGTACCAGCAGAATCATATAGCAGTGGCTGTGCATCAATGCACTCCATGTCAGATTCATCTTGGACTGGGGAATTCAGGATTTCACTTGATAACCCAGGCAAGGTATGTGAAAAGAGCTCCAGGGAGTAATCTGAAGTGTGGCCTGCCTCATCCTTCACTTTTGGTGGGGGTGAAGGACACAAGGAAAGGTTGTTCCTGACCAGGAGCCTGCACTGAAGACTCAGTGCTTGCATTTTTTGAAATTTCAGAAGAGGAGGTGATAGAGCTGGAGGCTGTTTCGGCAATGTAAGCCAAAACCTGTTACTGATGCTCCGGCTTTAAAAGCGGTTTACCTACTCCCAGAAAAGGGAGCCTTCCAGGCCTTCTGGAACCAGACGATGACGCAGGCTCAACACCTCCTGCCTTAGGTGCTATTGTGCTTTTGGCACTACCAGCAGATGCACCACCACCACCATCAGTACCAGCTGGCCCCCCCGCCCACGTCAGCGGCCTCTTCCACCATACTTCCTCATGTTTGGGAAAATGTAACAAAAATACCAGCAGATATACGGTACTGTATTAGGAGCGTACAACTGTATACGGTGTAGGGGAAAATTTAAATTTTCGTATATATTTCCGGAGTCACACAGAGAGGCTCACTCAGTATGGATTGACCGTAATTCAAAAAGCAGAAAAACGGTACTGTCTCAGAAGCGTACAGCTGTATACAGTGTAGGGTAAAAATTTAAATCTCCGTATATATTTCCGGAGTCACACAGAGACGCTCACTCAGTATGGATTTGACGTAATTCAAAAAGCAGAAAAACGGTACTGTCTCAGAAGCGTACAGCTGTATACAGTGTAGGGGAAAATTGAAATCTCCGTATATATTTCCGGAGTCACACAGAGACGCTCACTCAGTATGGATTATACTGTACTATATCAGAAGCGTGTACTCAAAAATTGCCTGTAGTAATAAACCCAATATTTGCTCTTAATCATAATTACACTAACAACCAAATCAGTGCACAACGTGGTGTCACTGATACAAAGAACAATCAATTCATGTATATCAAAATTTAATTATTTTATTGATAACAATATTCAATGAGATCTAAATAATATACAAAAGTGGACAATGATTTATCTCAAAAGTGCAGGTATAAAAGAGAGACAAGGTGGCTATCGGTTTGGAATATATACACTGACTGGAAGGAAATACTGACTAAATCCACATATAAAGGTAATCAAAAAAAGAGGGGGAACCATTGGTTCATGCCTATTCAGTACCTAAGTGGTTAATAGCGCTACAATGAATTTCCCATGTGTCAATATAAATGCAAGTGCAAAAAGCTGATACGCCCTGTTGATGATTAAAAGGGAACAGCCCCTGTGAGACTGGTGGCTTCCCGGTTTGTGTCGCTGTAACTCAGGTAATGGCTTCGGCTATCCCGATGTCACAACATGATGTTCCCTTTTAATCATCAACAGGGCGTATCAGCTTTTTGCACTTGCATTTATATTGACACATGGGAAATTCATTGTAGCGCTATTAACCACTTAGGTACTGAATAGGCATGAACCAATGGTTCCCCCTCTTTTTTTGATTACCTTTATATGTGGATTTAGTCAGTATTTCCTTCCAGTCAGTGTATATATTCCAAACCGATAGCCACCTTGTCTCTCTTTTATACCTGCACTTTGAGATAAATCATTGTCCACTTTTGTATATTATTTAGATCTCATTGAATATTGTTATCAATAAAATAATTAAATTTTGATATACATGAATTGATTGTTCTTTGTATCAGTGACACCACGTTGTGCACTGATTTGGTTGTTAGTATATCAGAAGCGTACAGCTGTATATAGTGTAGGGGAAATTGTAAATCTCCGTATATATTTCCGGAGTCACACACAGATAGTCAGCATGTATTTGTCCGTGATACCAGCCGGTACACGGTAGTGTGTGAGGAGCGTACAGCTCTATACGGTGTGAGAAAAAATGAACGGTTGGTAAGTGTGAAGAAAAAGTGAATTAGGCTATGTGCACACGTTGCGGTTACTTAGCGGTTTTGCCGCGGTTTTCCGCGGCGAAGCGCGAAACCGCGGCAAAACCGCTTGCACAATACAACTCATTATGACCTATGAGATTCCGCAATGCTGTGCACATGCTGCGGGTTTTTCCGCGGCGGAATCGCATCGCGGGAGAATCCGCAGCATGCTCATTCTTTTTGCGGAACCGCGGCGATTCCGCCGCCATAGGAATGCATTGAACCAATTACTTTCGCATGTGGCTGTGCCCACCATGCGGAAAGTAAGCGGTTCATGTGCGGATGGTACCCAGGGTCTGGAGGAGAGGAGACTCTCCTCCAAGCCCTGGGTACCATATCCATGTAAAAACAATAATTAAAATAAAAAATAATGATATTCTCACCTTCCGGCGTCCCACGCAGCTTTCCCGCCTTCAGCGACGCTCCCGGCAATCGCGTTCCCAGTGATGCTTTGCGAGATTACCCAGATGACGTAGCGGTCTCGCGAGATGCTACGTCATCGGGATGATTGTCGCAAAGGACTCTTGGGACGGAACTTGCCGGGAGCATCGCTGAGAGGCGGGAAAGCTGCGGGGGCCGCCGGAAGGTGAGTATCATTATTTATTATTTTTACATTAGATCTTTTTACTATTGATGCGACATAGGCGGCATCAATAGTAAAAAGTTGGTCACATGAGTCAAACACTTGTTTGACTCGTGTGACCAACCTGTCAGATCGCTTGAAAAACGCTAGCATTCTGCAAGCTAATTCCGCTTGCAAAACGCTAGTGTTTAGCGGGAATACGCATACCTATAATATGCGGATTTCCCGCGGCAGGGAGGTGCGGAATTGCCGCGGAAATTTCCATGGCAATTCCGCAACGTGTGCACATAGCCTAAAAGTATTAGTGCTGTGTAAAAAGCAGTCTGCACAGCAGTGTACACACAGCAATACAGCTATCAGGCAGCCTAATAACCAGCGCTGCTGCACACAAGAAAATCCTCCCGTCACTGCACACTAACTGTGCAGCACAATTGATATCAGCAAAAGCACAGAAGAACTTCTCTTTCCAGCCCTAACTCTCTCCCTACTGATAAACAGCGTCAGCAACCTCTCCCTACTGTTAATATCAGCAGAAGTAAAATGGAGGTTGGCGCTCAGGGCTTTTATAGACACTATGACGCCCCTCAAAGCAAGCCAATCACTGCAATGCCCTTCTCTAAGATGGTGGTGGACGCTGCATGTCATCTCGTTGCCCACAGTGTACGTCCTTGTTCATTGGCTGAAAAAAGGCGCCTGAAAGCATTATGGGAAAACTGACTTTGGCGCTCGTTTCGCCGAACGCATGGCCGACTGCACGCTATGGTCATGTTTCGGTTAACGAAACCCGACTTTGGCGAAAGTCGGTGACTTTTGAATCTGACCGACTTGTTTCGCTCAACTCTACTCCTAACATAAATAAAAACCTGAGAATTAGTATCACAAATAACATTTACATCCAGGTACCTTACAGATGACATCGTCTATGGAGTCGTTCTCCTTCTTCATCTTGTCCAGACCCCATGATGAGTTTTCTCATCCACAGCAATCTCTGCAGACTTCCATCTTCTCCAGCACATCCCCAAACAATGCCCTTAAAGATAGCAGTGTCATTATAATGCTCCTGAATAAAAATATCTGCCCTACGCTGAGCCCCTCAATAAATAATTGCCTCTCACTATATTGTCTGCACAAAATATGTCCCCACACTGTCCCTCTTATGGTACATGCTCTTCACACTGACCTCTCCTTTCCATACTGGACCCCTTTTCACACTGTCCTCTCACACTGTGTCCTCCCTATAGGGCCCAGTCACTATATTGTTCCCTCTCATCACACTCCCCCTCCTTGGTATACTTTCCCCTTACACTGTCCCCCCATGCTATGCCCCCACTACTCAGTCTCTATCCTGTGCCCACTCACTTCCCCCCATACTGTTGCCTCACACTATTCCAATCCCTCCTCATACTGTCTCCTCTCATATCTCCCCTGTTCACCATACTGTCTCCTCATATATTTATCCTTTCACTTTCTATACTGCCTGCTCACACATACCCCATACTGTGTCTGCACACATCGCATCACCCTCACTCCCCATACTGTGTCCATATACATTTTTCCCATCGCTACTCATACTGTGTCGGCATATATTCCCCTGTTCGCTCCCCATACTGTCAGCACCCATCCCCCCACTCACCACATTGTGTCTGCAACCATCCCCATACTGTTTCCTCATACATGCCCTCCATTCCCCCATACTGTTTCCTCGTCCATTCCCCCATCCTGTTTCCTTATACAGGCCCTGCATCTCCCCTTTGCTCATCATTTTGTGTCCTCAATCCCCCCACACATTAAATCCTCCATTTACACTCCAAATCTCCCCCCTATACATTAATTCCCCCCATCCCCACTCATATTAAATGCCCCATCCCCACTCCAAATCTCCCCACGCATTAAATGTCCCCATCCCCACTCCAAATCTCCCCACAACATTAATCCCCCATCCCCACTCCAGATCTCCCCACACATCACTTAAATACCCTCCATCCACTCCAAATCTCCCACATGCATTAAATGCCCCCATCCCCACTCAAAATCTTCCCACGCATTAAATGCCCCATCCCCATCCAATTCCCCACATGCATTAAATCCCCCATCCCCATCCAAATCTCCCTACACACCGCATTTCACCCCCATCCCCACTCAAATCTCCCCACACCATCAAATGCTCCATCCCACGCAAATCTCCCCACACGCATTAAATGCCCCCATCCCCACTCCAAAATCTCCCCACACACATTAAATGCCCCCATCCCCACTCCAATCTCCCCACACACATTAAATCCCCCATCCCCACTCCAAATCTCCCACACAGCATTAAATGCCCTCATCCCCACTCAAAATCTCCCACGCATTAAATGCCCCATCCCCACTCCAAATCTCCCCACATGCATTAAATCCCCCATCCCCACTCCAAATCTCCCCACAGCATTTCACCCCCATCCCCACTCAAATCTCCCCACACGCATCAAATGCTCCCATCCCCACTCAAAATCTCCCCACACGCATCAAATGCTCCCATCCCCACTGCAAATCTCCCCACACGCATTAAATGCCCCCATCCCCACTCCAAATCTCTCCACACGCATAAAATCCTCCCATCCCCACCTCAAATCTCCCACACGCATAAAATCCCCCCATCCCCACCTCAAATCTCCCCACATGCATAAAATTCCCCCATTCCCACTCCAAATCTCCCCACACATTAAATGCCCCCACCCCACTCCAAATCTCCCAACACGCATTAAAGGGAATCTGTGACCTATTTTTTCGTATATAAGCTGCAGCCACGCCATCAGGGGCTTATCTACAGCATTCTATAATGCTGTAGATAAGCCCCCGATGTAACCTGAAAGATAAGAAAAATGAGTTATATTATGCTCACCCGGGGTCCGGTCCTATGGGTGTCGCGGTCCGGCGCCTCCCATCTCCTAGCGATGACGTCATCGCCGATGGCTTACTATGAGATCCAAGAGTCTATTGAAGACCTCCTGTCTGTCATCACAGAGGTCCTGTGAAACCCTTCTTGTGGCCGGGCTGTAAAGAGGACTATGATTCTTACAATATACAGCATAAGTGATCAGACGATCGCAGGGTCAAGACCCATAAGAGAACTAACAAAAATAGTAAAAAGTAAAAAAAAAAACGTTTTCAAAAATCTGAAAAAAAAAAATCTTAAAAATTTGATCACCCCTCTTTTCCCATTAAAAATAAAGATATAAAAAAAATTAATCATACACAAATGTGATGTTGCCGCATCCATAAAAGTCCAATCTATCAAAACATAAAAATAATTAAACTAATTGGTAAACGCAATAAACAGAAAAAAATTAAAAATGCCAAAATTGCACCTTTTTTGGTTGCTGCAACATTGCAAAATAATGCTGTAAGGAGAGATCAAAATGTCATATCTATCCCAAAATGGTATCAAGAAAAACACTGTGTTGCCCTGGAAAAAATAATCCCTCACACAGCTCCATCAACCGAAAAATGAAAACATAATGGGTCTCAGAAATGGCAACACATTTTTTTTTTACAAATTTAGGAATTTATTATCATTATTTATATTAATAAAAAACTGCACAAGTTTGGTATCGCTGTAATCATAATGATGAGGAGAATCGTACTGCTGGTCATTTTTTATCATAAAATGTACAGAGTAAAAACAATTCCCAAAAACCAATACCTGAATTGTAGTTTTTATCACAATTTCACCGCACTTGGATTTTTTTCCCATTTTTCATTACACTGTATGGTAAAATGAATGGTGCAATTCAAAAGTACAACTTGCCCCGCAAAAAAAGCCCCCATACATCTATAGGGACAGAACAAAATGAAAATGTTATTGGAAGAAGGGTAGGAAAAAAAACAGAATTGGCCATAACAGGAAGGGGTTAAAAACCTGTGGCCAAAGGTCTCAGTAATTATATACCCGTCTATAGATATCATCACCTGTCACTGACACTCATGTTTTCTTTATTGTCAAACAACTATTATATACACATAACGCAGCATGAAGGGGCTCGGAGAAGGTGGCAGTGAAGGTGTGTAAGTGTCTGATGGGGTCGCACAGCTCATAAAAGGACAACTGCCCGGCCTCATAATCCAGACATATCCTGAATCTATCACTGGAGATCTTGTCAGGTAATCGGATCTCTTTACTGTCATGTTTCACTGAATACTGATCATAATATCTCCACAAACCCAGGACTTGTTATTATTTCCAATCTCTGACTGCTGCCCCCTCCTGTCTATACTGGGGTAACACATCCCCACACTCCACTGTCCTGATCTACTGATCTCCACATCCCAGTAATGTTGTCCTGAGGTAAATCTCCTCCTGCTCATCACCTGATAATCTGGAATCTCTCTGCTGTTTCTGGACGTTTCTGCTCCTCTTCTGTCCAGGTTGCAGTTTTCAGGTCGTCTGATATAAGGAGATTATTACCAGCTGTGGTTACATCCAGTAATATGTCTGCAGGACCCTCCACATAGATCCCGCTCCTTATACCTGATATTACCTCACATAATGTGTGTAATGTGTGTGAGATCACAGCCACATCCAGGTCATCTCCATCATGGAGCTGTTTATCATGTCCCCATGTGTCCTCATCACCTTCCTCCTCCTCAGGATCACACAAGTCACCGGTGTCTGGTTCCTGTAAGACAGTCAGTGGATCCGTCAGTTACACAGCTCCTCAATGTGTCTCATCTTCCTGGACAGCTCGTCCTTCTTTATTTCCAGCTGATGGATCAGAGCAGACAGTGACAGTGACTCTTCCTTTTCTTGCCTGGAGATCTCTCTCAGGATCTTCTTCTCCAGGTCGTCCACCCGTCTCCTGATGTCTGTACACAGGGCAGTGACTCTCTCGGCTTCTCCAGATGCTTTTTCTTGAGCTTTTCTCCTGCTCTCCTCCAGACTCCGGACTCTTTCCTCAGTCTCCTCTCTCTTTGTGATCAGTTTCTGGAGAACATTTCTCCATTTTTTCTTTTTCTTCCCTGAGGCCTCATCCAGTGACTCCATTTTATGTCCATTATGTTCCCCAATCAGACTGCAGGACCACAGATACAAGCAGCGTCCTCAGTGCAGTAATATTCCAGGATCTTCTTATGGACAGAACATTTCCTTTTCTCCAGAGAAGTGCTGGGATCAGATAAGACGTGTTCTGGTGATTTGCTGTGAGATCTCAGGTGTTTATCACACAGAGAAGCCTCACAGTGTAGACAGGATCTAACAGCAGGTACCGGAGAGTCCACACAGTAAGTGCAGCAGATCCCGGTGATCTCCTCCTGATGTGGCTCAGTTTGCCGGAAATTCTTCACAATCTTACAAAGAGCAAAGTCCCTCATCAGTGCCGGACGCACCTGAAACTCTTCTCTGCAGTCAGGACAGGAATAAACTCCAGACTCGTCCTGTATATCCAGCACACGATCAATACAGACCCGGCAGAAGTTGTGTCCACATCTCAGCATTACAGGATCTGTATAAGTGCTCAGGCAGATGGAGCAGAGCAGCTTTCTCTCAGATCAGCAGACGCCATGGCTGACAGAGGAAGAGAGAAACGAAACTACAGTTCTGAGGGGGTAAATGCTAGACTGTATGGGCTCCTGCCCGGTGTGATGTCATGTCGGTCACGTGTTGTGGGCGTGTACTGAGGAGGCGTGTTCTAGTTTAGCAAGGCACGAAGCAGCAAGCCAGGACGCCATTACATGCCAGGGCTCATAGAGGTTAGTAGGTGCTACCCTGTGGTGGCATTTTTGGGGGTGAGGGTTTCGGGGGGGCCCGAAATTTAGGGTTCAGGGTTTGTATTAGAGTATGTATTAGCGTGCGACCCTCCTGTGGTGGAAGTTGGGGGGTAATGACCCGAAGTAGCACGCCAGTACCAGAGGGCTCTGGGGGGACCTCGGTGGTGGGACTTGGGGGTGACTTGCATGTGGTTGGGAACCTGCTGCTGGGGGGACCCCTCAGGTGGGGTTTGGGTGGGTGACCTGAGTGGGGGGTAACCTGCTGCTGGCTGTGGTAGGATTTGAGGGTGATCTGCTGCTTATGGGTGTGGACCCCTTTTAATGGGGGGTGACCTACTTGTGGTGGTATTTGGGGGAGTCCTGTGGTGGGTTTTGGGGTGGGATTTTGGTGGGCCACCTGCTGCTGACTATTGGTGTAACC